>CABFWB010005179.1:0-32756 GCA_902151455.1 Timema bartmani | reverse complement strand
TAACCAGCTCAAAGGCACTTTAGAAACTTAACTGAATAAATAAAAGGTCGGTTGTACGCTGAAGTTAAATCACCATCCCTAAAATAGAAATTAGATTCACCCTCCTTTTTACCTGTCAAACGGGTCTTTCTTTGGTAAACTAGTCAGGTAATCCCCATATAATAAAAGATTAAATTTGAACAAAAGGCTCTTTATGTTTGAAAATTGAGTTCCAAAATACTTTTTAACAAAAAAATGTTAATTCCGGGACACATTATGTAAAAACCCGTAAAATTCTTAGAATACTCCCAAACTGGACCCTAATGGTACCAGGTCACGTTTTTGGGGTCAAAGGCTGTTGTAGCTCTGTTTGACTTAAAATAACAACAATTATGTATATAATACAAATTTTGAAGAACAGAATTAGCTTTCTTTTGAGATATTAAGCGTGTTTTTATTATTTACCGTTCTGGAGTTATGGCTCCATATGTCAGCTTTTTGGCCCAAAATTTTAATTTTTTCAAACTTTAATCGAGCTCAAATTTCGGCTATATCAATATCTGGAAAGGGGAATCGTTTTGTGGGGTCCAGACGAACAAAATTCCGACATTGATTTTTTGCGGTCACCCTAATCCACACGTACCATCCATCATGGAAGAAAACAAGAAAATAGGAATCAAAATAGGACAAATGAATGCAATGCGAAGCGCGATCATGATGCAAGAAATGAGGAAGGTGGCGTAAGAAAAGGTGTTGGATGTTGTGTGCCTACAGGAGCCATACAGCACCAGAAACTTAATCATCCCATATATGCCAAAAGCCGCCAGAATTATATCGAATGGAAAGGCACCAATGAATGTTTTTATAGTGCTCAACAGCCACATAACAGTAACAAGGATTAGTCAAGTTTGTAATGAGAAGGTCATATGTGTGGAAATTCGAACTGGGATCGGTGGATGTTTACCAGCTAGCATGTATTTTCTGTTCCGAGAGGAAATATAACCTTATATAGAACAATAAGAAAAAATAAATTAGGCATTCCCTAATATACCAGTTGTATAGATGATGGATGCAAATTCCAAGTCTCCACTCTGGCATAGCAATGACATAAGAAGGGAAGATGGTAGAATAAGAGGGTATAGGGCGTATCAAATGGGGAACCTACTAGAAGATACAATAACAGCAAGGCATCTGGAAGTGGTAAACCAGCCAGTAAATCCTACAACGTATGTAGGAAAGGCAGGAACCAGCTCTAACATTGATGTCACCCTGTGTAATGTGGAAGCAAGGGAATTAATAGGGAATTGGCAAGTGTATGATTGTGAGTTATCCAGTGATAATATTTGAACTGGGTGAAGAAGTAGACATGGAAAATGTAGGAACGCAAATCTTCTACATCATGAAAAAGGCAGATTGAGAAAAGTTAGGAAGAGAGATAGTACTACCGCAACCTGTGTCACAGGGAGACAACATAGACCTAAAAGCAAAGGAACTCACGTGGGTCTTGCGGGCAGCTATGAGTAAAGCAATACTGGTTATGAAGGAAGTCACGAGGTGTGTAGGAGATCGACGATCGAATGAGCAGCTGCTAATGCTACGTGGGTATGCAAAGAGAGCAAGACGAGAACACCAAAGATTCCTAGAAACAGTAGGAAGACTCCTACTTTTGAATATATACCAGCAAAGGAAGGAAGAATTTGAAAATACAGTGAAGATTGTTAAAAATGATATTTGGGAAAGATTTGTTCAAGAATAAATACGTCAGAATTCGTAGGTGTACACTTTCAGATTGAAGCAGGGAAAACTAGACCCCCAGCTGTCCTTTCAACACTCAAGAAACCAGGAGGAAGAATGACTACCTGCTTGAAGGAATCGGCTAGGCTACTAATGGATGTGTTGCTCCCTGATGATAATCTGGAGGAGGGGTTGAGGAGATTGAAAGAGTTAGGCAGGAGATTTAAATGGAATAAAATAATGAAAACGTGATAGTGGAACCAGTAAAACGGGACAAGATTAAAGGCAATAAGCAGGGATGAAAAGAAAGAATACAACTGGACCTGATGGAATCAGGGTAGAGGATGATTCAGGAAATCAGTGAACAGATAGCACCCTTTATGACCCAGCTCATGAATGAGTGCTTGGATCAAGGAAGAATCCCAAATGTGTGGAAGTGGATCGAAGTGGTAGTTCTGAGTAAAGGGGAGGACAAAGACCCGCAACTCTCAAAATCGTACAGACCTATATGTTTGGCGAATGTATGTGCAAAACTGCAAGAGAAAATTCTACGTAAGAGACGGCAAAAACATAGAAAGGAGGTGGGAATGCACCCTCAACAGTACGGCTTTAGGAAGGGCAGGTCTACAGAGGATGCGATTTGTGATGCTATTAGTCTGGTAGAAAGATCTAGGGCTAGATAATATCTTAAAGGAATATTTGTGGACATCTTGGACGACTTGGACCAACTGCTAGACAAGCTCATGTATAGGAGTACAAAGTGATAGACAACCAAGCGGTTGACACGAGAGTACCAACCGCTCGACAAACTTTGATATCATCCAGTTAAGAGTGAGCTAAGTGACAAAACAGTCAATTCATCACACGATTGTTCTTGTTTGCACTCAAATAATTCCCCCCACCTCCCCCCAAACCCGTCAGCTTAACCTCACACTTCTTGACATAATTTTGTACGGTTTGCTAAAGTATAAATGTAGGTAAAAATAACTCGAACTAATGATGAACTTATAAAGAAATTTAATGAATTGAACAGTCGCAATTAATTCTGCAACGCTGACTGCAACATTAAAGAACAATGAGAGCTGGTCCACACGTATGAACTATCTTATTTTTATATTAATAGAATAGAGGTGAGGAGGGTATAATTTATAGAAAATATACCCGCTTTTTCATGAAGAAATAGTTGAAAACCATTAAGTAAAAATTCCATAGTGGCCTTTATTAAAACTTGAAATATGACAACAGTTTTAAAATAGTATGTAAAATTAGTAACCGCAATAAGCGACGGTAAAAAGGATTTTTATTGTTTTTCAAACAGATAATTTTAATATTTAGCCTGTATATCTAGTGCTATTTATTGTTATTTTTTAGCACCGCGTTATACTAGAGAGTTACTAACCGTTCGGGTTATACGCCTATATACTAACAACGTTAGTGTGTTTAGGGATGAGTAAGGTTGAATTTAGAGGAACTGCACCCTATTTTTCGCGGAGTAAGAGTGAAAAACCATTTATGAAAATTCACCTTCATTCCACCTGACTAGGATCGAGCCCCGATCTCCCTTTCATCAAACTGGTGAAACTTCCAAACTGGTGAAACAAAACACAGGAAGTGTAATAAAATGGAGGGTGAACTAGATTTTGATGTACTCTAGATATAGCTAGAGCTCTAGCCAAGGAAAGGCGTCTCAGGGACACCAGTGATGAATATCGCTGAGGAACCAGGGACGCCTGGAATACCAGCTAGGGGAGACGGAGCTAGATGAGACGTCGGAAGTTGTTCCTTACTCGAAGAGCCCTGCTCGCTTGGAAACAAGCGTGATGCTGGGCTGGAGCTATCGAGCACTCCAGGGATGTCGACTGTCCACGGTAGGAAGTGACTAGAGAAGAAAGAGAAAACGGGACTCCCTACAAGGAAAAGATATAAACTGATTGTGTAGACTACAGCACTAGATATAAGTTAGGTTAAGTTAGGTTTAAGTCCAAAGCAGCCATATCAAAAGTAAAAAATGTATATAGCCAAAATAACTTCAATAGGGAAAGAGGGACAAGTATAGTTATAAGTTATCATAAATTGAATAATGGTATTGCTATACAGTAGACAGAGCTGCTAATAGGCACCGGTCGAGGTAAATAAGTAATGATCAATAACAGGACAAGTAGTTTTAGTAGTAGTATATGCTTATATTCCAGGAAGTTTATGTGTAAGTTTTTTTAGATTAACTATATAGAAGGAATATTGTAATATGAACCGAGCATAGAAATTCCTGATTTAGAGTAAAATAAGATGTCAGGACAAATAAATAAAGAAATTGAAAATAAAAAATAAATGTCAGTACTACCGACTTATTTCCTTATGCCCTTAAGGTATAATTTATTATGTAGTGCCTTGAGTTATATTGTTCTATATCCATATGTCTTATTTCTTGTATGTCAGTACTACCGACTTGTTTCCCCATGCCCATTATGCATAGTTTATAATAGTTGGCTTTACGCTCTATTTTTCTATGTCTATTAGACATAGTCGCAAATATTAGGGTCAATATTAAGTTGCTTAGACTATATGACCATGCTGCGGCTAGTTTAAAGAATATAATTTAATAATGGGGGATACCAAGCTATCTATTGCTTTGTTTCACGACCTAATTGGGTCTGTAACTGACAATTGTCTCTGATATGTCTAACTGTGTACTGGAATGCGGTGCGCAACCTGTGGAAGTGCTACTTATCCATAGTAGTGGCCCGCGGGTTTTTTTTCTGTTGTGTATGGCCCCCTTGTCACGCTTTAGCGTTAGTAAAAAATTATCACTATTTTTTTTAGTATTATGGTCCCCTTTTCAGGGTAACAGAATAAATATACTATTGATTGCTCAGGCAGTACTAATTAGTAATTGACCGATCATAGTATCTGTAGCACCTAGATTCCTTGTAGTTCACCTTTTACTATTTGTAAAATAATAGTTTTATCTTCTGGGAGCTTATATCATTGAACTGTCTAGCTCTCAATGATGTTAACTCTTGTTAATTACCGTCTTTGTAGCTCTTTAAACTGGGACTAAATTTATGTGGCTTGGTTCTTTAAATTTGAAACTATGTGTTGTAGTTGGAAGCCTCACAGTCAGCAGGCTGGATTAAGTATTACCTATTACCTTTAAATGTGGGTTATAGGGTGTACCTAAGTGCTTTACAACTGATGCTCTTTTGTTGAGTTATTTATAATATTGTAATCGTTTAAATTCTCATGTTTAAACAATGGATGGTTTGAATAATTTCTACCATTCGTCCTATGTACATCTTTTTGACTTGTTTGAATATTAATAAATTGATATGTTAAACTTGTAAATTATTCTTATACTTTTTTCTTTCCAATAAACATTTATACATTTATGAATGTTGCAGTAAATTTGATTTTATGTAAGTTTGTTTCCATTAAACATATAAAGTGTTCATTGGGTTTATATTAATTCTTATTTATAAGAATAGAGGGTAAGATATCTACCTTCATAATATCTAATCGTTGAGCGAAGCAGTGTCGAAGAAACGAAAGTTTATATAGTCAAATTTGAGTACTAAATTTGTTACGATTCAAATATAACCATATCCTTAGTACAAAAGTGTATATTCTTGTAAGACCCAATATAGATATATTTTATGGGTCTAAACTATTAAAAAAATATTTTATTAGTAATGTGTTGACCTGAAGCTATGCAACCTCTATAAAAATTACATCAATTTTCAGATAAAGTTAAAAAGGTAGCATACTCCCTCCCCCATCCCCCATTACCCTCCAGACGCATATTTAGAACCAATAGGACTATGGGGCCCATCTTCGGGTGGGAATACCCCTTGAGACCTTAACCAAACCCCTCAACCCCTCTCGGGGCACACTGCCTTTGAGACACGTATACCTGCAATGACCAGCATTCATAAGGACAGCGTTAGTTCAATACTACAGTTGGGCCACGAATTTCTTTTTGGAAATTGTAAACCAGGCGTACTGATGTACTAACTTGGCCTAGGCTGTTGTGACGCTCCATTTAGGATAGTTGTAAATGTTTTCTCAAGCTGAACCAAGAACAGCCAGTGATGGATAATAAGTCACAACAAAATGCTACTCTAACCTAGCCTAGCTCAACCTAACCTAATCTATGGTACAACACGATCATAACCTGATTTAAGACAAGAATATTGGTTGGATTGAATTTGTATCCACCCCAAGGTATATTATTTGTTATAAACCTTGTGGTCAATGAACGTGGCCCAACTAAGCTAAGATTTCATAGCCCATTGTAAAGCGCAGCCCTGTCTCTCCCACCCTCCTCAAATACACCTCTGGAACTTCTGGCTATTTTACCTAAGTAGTTCGTAATTTGCGTTCGGGTATGTAAGTTTACTTCCAACCCATGCACATTATTTAAAATACTCCTTGGCTGCGAGTGGTTTGGAAAATCAACAAAATAAAAATAAGTCTCCTTGGTAAAGATGGATGTGTAACTACCAACAAACAATTCATAGATCTCGTTGGTAAAGATGGATGTGCACCTATCAACAAACTAATCATAGATCTCCTTGGTAAAGATAGATGTGCACCTATCAACAAACTAATCATAGATCTCCTTGGTAAAGATGGATGTGCACCTATCAACAAACTGATCATTGATCCCCTTGGTAAAAATGGATGGGCACCTATCAACAAACTGATCATTGATCCCCTTGGTAAAGATGGATGTGCACCTATCAACAAACTGATCATTGATCCCCTTGGTAAAGATGGATGTGCACCTATCAACAAACTATTCATAGATCTCCTTGGCAACGATGGCTTTGGAAATATTAATAAACCAATTATAACTCTCTTTGACTACGAGTGTCTTGGGACAAGCTAGCACAACACAATTAATAATTGAAATACAACGATTTATAATGAAGCGTAGGGACTAATGTCTTGTATAGTAGTAAATATGCATGTATTTTATTGCTCACTGTAATAGTGCCTCAAGGTAAGAGAACCACTCTTACCGTGCTTGAATTTGTGTCTTAAATTTATGAATTTTTTCAATCATTGTATTCTGTTGCTTGGGAACCAGGTTTATTTAGTTTTCTTTATTAGTACTATACCAATATCACGATATTATTTAGTATGATAGGGCGCTTAATATAAAGTGCTTATTTCAATTTACTTAATATGTAATTATTAGAAAATAAATTTATAGGTATAGTAAAATATAAAATTCTAGTTTTCTGTGCGTTTGGATTTTTGTGGAGTGTTCCTATTTATATGTGTAGTATAAGCGATAAGAACATTAAGGACTCCATTTTTAGAATGTGCATCTTTTTATTGGTCTCCAGCAAACTCAAAAAAATACTCCTCGGATAAAGACAGAACTTCTTTTATTACCGTATATGTATGATTTTCCAGGAATCCATACTGGGATACATACCAACACGCAAGATCGTCAGCGATTGAACTAATGTCGAATAGACCGGGCTTGGCATGGCGTGGCATGGCGTGTCCGTGTTTATTCGTGAATCCTCGTACACACATAAAACACTGTTATCGAAAAGTTTCATTCTTTTATAACATATGAAGTTGTCGAATGTGTTGATGTCTTGCTAAAGTGAGTGAAGCCGCGGGCGAATGTTAGTTTATACATAAAAGGAAAGAGCTAAAAGGGCATGGTCATTTTCACGTGTGGTTTATTTAAATTTTTTCTTAAACCAAAGTTGAAAAGACCCTTTTTATAGACCTTGAACTTTTCAGTTTATCATCTTTCTTATCTCTCACTCATCCAGTCTTCTTCAGAACGTCTTCAACCTCCTATCATCATCTAAGCTATAACCGATATTAGCGTTACATTAATATTTTACTTCCAGGGTTTTTTAGTCTATAAGGCTGGGATTGACACCTGGGTTAATTTTTCCCACAAACTGAATGACACTAGAATTCCTCGAAAGCTATCTCCCTTTTCCTGTTCTATACTGTTCTAGAAACTACTTTTGTGCAACTGCTAGACCTGTGCCAGGAAGGCTCACTACCAACCAACCCATCATAACACAATCTTACCATCATTGAGTATAGTGTCTACCTTTACACAACGCTTCAACGAACTGTCTGATTATGACTAGATACCATTAGTCTGCATTGGTAACATACACGATACATAATCTATTTTATTAATGAGTAGCATGAAGTACCCAGCTTTTCCCGGAAAAAATATTTTAGGGTCAAAATGTTAAACAGGTTTTAAACGTGCTATAAGGGCAAAATGGCTGAAAAGGATTAAAAGTAAATCAAATCAATATTTAAAGAAAGATTTTAAAGAGTAATTAAGAAGTTTAAAAGTATTAAAAGGGTGTGAAAAGGGTTTAAAATGTGAAAAAGAGTTAAAGTGTGAAAAGGGTGTAAAGTGCAAAAAGGGTTTAAAAAGTATAAAGTGTGATAAAGGGTTTAAAGAGCGTAAAGTTTATAAGATATGTAGAGTAATAAAAGGGCGTAAAAGGTAAAAATGTCATAAGTAGATCTAATAAAAATGTTAAAATTCCGGCTCCCAGCTGCACTTGTCGTGCACAGAGGTTACCATGACCGGCATTGTACAACTGTATGAAATGTAATACAATATATACCTCCTGGCGTTAATATAATATGTTCAACTTTTCGGTTTTTCACTAATTTAAGAAAATCATATCCAAATATTTAAATTCGAGCTTAGAGATACACATGTTCGTGCATTGAGGTTGCTAATTGTGAAATGTCAGACCTTTGTGTGATGTAGATATCGCACAACGCTCATGACGGACAACCCCTTCATTTTATTAAAATATAATAAAATAAAAGAGAAGGCTACAATGGAAATATGATAAGTTAGCTTACGTTTTACTGGTGGTGACACTTTGACCGGCAAGAGTAATTCATGTAGGATAAGTGACCATTGAAAATATGTTCAAACCAATACTTTAGTTACTTTCATAAGATCTCTTGAGAATCCATTAAAATAGCACCTACCAAGCAAACATAAGAAAATCGATCTGGATTTTGATTTTTGCTGACGTTTTGTTTCACTGTGAAATATTTTTTTTTTCAATCCTGTCTATGTTTGTAACCGGTACTAGAGCCAAAACCTTTTACCCATCAGGCTAAGACTGGGTATATATGGTTATCATAAATATCCCCATGGATATTTTCGGAATTATAAAAATAGCTAAAAAATAAAGTGTCATTTATTTAATGGCAAAAAGATAAAAAATTATTGGTTCAAAATAAGCCCTGATGGTTTTGATTAAAATTCCTTTCCAAACACTCAACTTTTTAAACAAAATAGCAAATTTCATTTTATCACTCAAATTAATTTGAGGGTACTTTATATAGGCATCAATTTACAATTTTGTTCATCTCTCTTCAAATATTTGAGGTACGAGATAGCTTAGCAATTTAAAGTAAAAATAAACAAATATTATTTTAAATAATATTTTATAAATCAATATATCCTGATCCGGAGGCTACATTATTTTTATAAAGGGCTTTAATAAATGGTGAAGTTGAAAATACACAGAACAGATAACATGTTATTTTCAGAGTTATTTGTAAATATATATTTTTTAATGTAAGTATTTGGAGGATAGAGAAGTTACCATTGCTTAGTGTTTCTGTAACAGTATATATTATTTAATTTATAGTCATTGGTTTAAAGGGATGCTTTTATACAATAATGTATGTTTCTGCAACAATGAATATTAATATATTTCACATATCTGACTATATAAATTAATATGTAAATATATTAAGATTTAAATATGTCCATTTTTACTGAGGTAAAATAGTGAGAAAGTCTAAATGATGCAACGTTCCATTTATTTAATAATAATTATATCAATAAAATACATTAATACTCACGTTTACATAATATTTATGTATAATTACGAGAAAATACTACTGCCTCATTTCAAGTAATAAAATATGTTTTTATATATTTTAAACATTCTAAATTTGTATTGGATTAAATATTACAAATGTGTGTGATCAATCCATTCATAGGAAATTGAAATGAAGCTTGTCAATGAAATGACGTCATTAATCTTCGTTGATTGCCCTGGATAAACAGAACAGCTTACACCAGCTTGAGTCTGTAAGCGTGCTTTCATGTGTTTCACAGTTGGCTCAACGTTGTTATAAAACAAGTTAGTAATCAGTACACATGGCGTTAGTCCTATATGAAGGGACTGAAGCTTTTGTAGTTTTTTCAAATGGTGCAACTACATCCCCACGAGTTATTTATCTCCAAACATTCTACTACCTCATTCTACAAGGTGTGGGTGAGCTTGCAGCTGGTGAGAAGACTGGTCCACCAACATCATCATTCAAAACAAGTATTAGTACTAAGCTGGAATAGTAAATAAATGTTTTAAATGAATAGCTAACACTACCTACTTCGGAGTCCGCATGGTCTAAGACTTCACTCTCGCAATTGATTATACTGCCGATGACAGGAGAGTGGGGTAGTTTTTCCAAAATGGTTTTCCAATCTCCCTATACGTAAAAACAGGCACTTTCCCTCTAAATTCAACCTTTCTCATTCCTAACTCACTTGTGTAATTAGTACATATGTGTATAGCCCGAATGTATTGTAAAACACGGTGATAAAAACTAAAAAGTAACACTCACAGAATATCCTCCACTATATTCCACTCCCATCTGATGGATTTTAGGAAAAGGAAGTTTCCATTTAACTCTTTTCATAACAGTCTTTTTTAAATTCATTTAGTTTATTATAGGTTTATAAAACAGAATAGTTTAAGGGGTAACCGCGTAGAACAGATAGGTCTAGGGGAACTGGCGTTGGGAAAATATGAAAATGCCACAAATGAAATTTGTGTTAGGTTGTCCCGGGAGTAAATGGCCTTGTTTTGATTTGATTTGAGCGACGTGGTTCACGCTATTAGAATAACATGACTCAGTTTATCTTTTGAGAAGGTTGAGTGGCGAATCAGTCTTATTCAGGACATATATTTTAAACTATCTATTCCATCAAATTATTGAACAAAATAAAATACTGTTATTTAGATATTATTGGACAAAAACTAACACTATTGGGCTCAGTTTATGTCTCCAATGGATTATCTCATTCCTTTGTAATGTCTTGCGCATATATTGTTGGACCTACATTTTACGTATCTAGCCCAATTAAAGACATTTAAATACATATGTGTTCCTTCATAAACGTAAAGACCACTAAAACATGAAGCTCCTTTTATAGTTACTAGTCGTTAGTCACAAGAACGTGGTAGCACGTGCATATTTTCTGTTTATCTATCTGTGGTCACGAATAACGTATATATAAGTGTGACAAAGGTGAATCTCAAAACTTCTCTACTGCTCATGCCACCAGTGATATCACTGCCCTCTAGCTAGAGCTACAAATACATATCTTCTGCTTATACCACCAAAAATATCACTGCCCTCTGGATGTAAAATAAATTCAATTAATTTCCTATATTTTATTAATTAAAAAATTATACAAAAATTACTAATGAATTATCTAGAAAAATGATTTGAAAAATATATTAGATAGTTAAATAAAAAATATTCTTAAATAATCATATTGCTCAGAGAGTCTGGAGCATTATGTATACTGTAAAAATGTTAAATTAACAAATATTTATCACTTTGCCTGACTTCTTTGGTCACTATACATAATGCCAGGTCATTTTTCATAGTAACTTGTTAATTACTTTGACCTCAACATGTACACACAGAAGAAATATTCAAAATACTTCACGACACTCTAATTTATATTGGTCAATGTGGAAGAAACCACGTAGAAAAAGAGCTAAAGAACAAATACAAAAATATCTCGAAGAAGATGATTGCGATTTACTTGAATCAGTGTTAAAAATGTCAAAAGAACTGACTAATCTGAAGAAGAGCTTTGTGGTCCAGCCAAAATATGAGTAACGAAATGAACGCAAGATGTCAGGTTGACCTGATTGACATCAGTCTAAAGAAAATGGAGAAAATTGGCCTACATTTATTCTTGTATATCAAGATCATTTTAATACTTATAAAAATGCAGAAGAAGTAGTGTATATATTTTTAGAAATATTAACGATATTTGTTGCACCAATTATTTTTCAAAGTGATAATTGTATGTAATTTAGTAACAATATTATTAAGGAAAATTGGAGTCACTCTTAAAAGTATTGTCAATAATTAAAATCAGATTGATCAAGAATTTGAAGTAATTGAGGTCGTTGAAGTCAACACTACAACGGATTCTACACAAATGCCAGACTCAAATAATGAGAGCTCTGCCCTGTCAAAATGTTAAATTAACAAATATTTATCTCTTTGCCCAACTTCTTTGGTCATTATGCATAATGCCAGGTCAATTTTCATAGTTACCTGTTAATCACTTTGGCCATAGCATATATAACTCATTGCATGTAATAGCTATCACGTTGTTGGCTAAACATCAACACACGAATAAATGTTAAAATAGGCATGTGTAAATGTTACATTTTCTTAAGTTATCTTCCTATCTTATGTAATATGTAATGTAAGATTATATTATCTTCAAAAATATTATTTCAATATATATAAATTCTGTTCACCGTAGGAATTGTCTTCTGAAAGGCCTTTTTTCCTACCAGAAATCTATTATACAATAGGATATTGGTAGGAAAAAAGACCTTTCAGAGAGTAATTCCTACCGTGAATGAAGTATACAATTATTATAACAAATGTGTAAATTTATTTTAAGCTTATTTTATGTTCATTATTGCTTAAATAAACACGATACAATATACACAATTTGGAATTGTCGCCAGTAACTATAAGACCTGTATGTAAGGTTTTGTTAAGATTATTATAAATAAATTATAAATCTAAATATCTAAAATGTGCTTTACTAATGTTGATTAAATCCGTTAAGCAGAAAATAATGCAAACTTTGTTTGGCAATCTATACTGCTAATAATTATTATAAACAAAGTAACTATATTAATAATAATAGAAGCTATAATATACTTCTATTAAAATATAGATCTTATATATATAGTTTCTGTAGATATTTTTTTTTTAAATAAGTTATGTTAGTTATGTAAAATATACCGGTATGTCACTTTCTATTCATTAAATCAATAACTCCTATATTATTCTGAAAACGCCATGTTTTGTGATACGCTGAGTTTATTATTGACCTCATAAGTAGCCATAAAAACCTAGAGCAATGGCCTCTGGGTGTAGTATAATTTTTTTATTATATAAATTAAACTTATTTTTCCATGTATATTATATCTGAAATGCAACAATGCATTCATTTAGTCAATATATGCTCTATCAGTATTAAATAGAGTCTTACTAATTACAATATTTCTGTTTTGGTTGAACATTGCTAGCATCTAGTGGAAATAACTAAATATGTATCTTGTGTTTGTTTGTTATTATTGTTTATCAGGTGTTCTGTCTTACATGTCCATTAATTTTGTCAGTGAACTTGAACCGCCAATACGCCCTGTCATCTGCCTCCTTGAGTTCCAAGAATTTTCTTCTTTCCTTTAAGTCAATTAATATTTGAATTCTCCTTCTAAGGACATATGTTCCTCAAAATTTCCTTCCATGACGTTGATGAAGACAGTACCTTCTAAGGACATATGTTCCTCAAAATTTCCTTCCATGACGTGATGAAGACAGTACCTTCTAAGGATGTGTCCGATCCAGGTTGCTCTGCACCAGAGAATCACATATAAAATTGTTAGCCTCTAACCCACTCTTGTTAGGACTGATAAATTTGTCACCTTGTCTGTCCACCAAATCTTCTCAAGTCTCTTCCAACATCACATTTTAAAGCTCTCAAAGTATTACTTTTCCATCTTCCTAAGAGTACAAGATTCTGCTCCATTTAGCGCGATGCTCCAAATGTAGCATTTCATCAGTATTTTCCTCAGTTCCAAACTCAACTTTCTGTTCAGCAGTATCCTCATCATATTTAAAGCGTCCTTAGTCATGGCAACACTCTACCTAATTTCCTTGATGCAGGCATCCTTTGTCAGCAGACTTCCCAGGTACTTGAACAGCTCTTTATTTATCATCTCCTGGTTTCCAATTTTGAACTTTAGTGGCTCTTACATTTTTGAAATCACCCTCACTTTATCACGTATCAATGTTGATCTTCACGCCATATCTTCTCCCTATCTCTACCTGCCGGTCAATTATTTCTTGCATCTCTTCTTCATTTTTTTTTGCAATGCCAGATCATATGCATCATTTACTGTGTTGATGACACCGCCTCCTATCCTGAAGTTGCTACATCTCTTCATAGCTTTCCTGACCAGCCACTCTCCATATAAGTTGAACAGACAGGGTGACAAACAGCATCCCTGGCCTACTCCTATTCCTATCTATAGAATGTTGGTTTCTCCATTATTCAGGCTCATCTTCATTCGCTGCCTCAGGTTCTGGTTTGAAATCAGCATTCTGACCCCCCAGTTGATGCTGATCCTTTTGAATATTTCCATCAGTTTATTCCATTTCACTTTACGGCATTTCTCCTTCCAGTCGATGAAACCAATGTAGACTTCTTCTTGACTTCCGGAATTCTTTCTGAAATTATTCTGTGTGTTACCAGCCCTAATCTAAAAGAACTGTACATTTAAAGTATCATTACGCGAGTACAAAGAAGAAGTGTGACCATTAATATTATCGTCACCTAGGAAAGCTTCATGCTTGGCTGCTTATAGAGCCAACACATTTCTTTAAGTTTCAGAGTAGTAGTGACTTATGTCTACTTTAATGTATGATTATCATCTTTTAGTTTATTTAATCCAAATAGTTGAGTTCAAACATTTTTAAGCAAAATATCTTATTTTTCAGGAATCTAAAAATTGCTCCATTGGCCTCGATCCTAGATCTATTAAAAACAATCATAAATAAATTATGCATACAGCTAGATTCTATTTACTTTTGTTTGAAGAAAGAAAAAGCTTATCTTTTACTCACGAGATCAAAGCTAGACTGCCGATTACAGTGAGATCAAGGTTCGAGTCTCAGCTGGATGTACTGAGGGAGGGTTTATAAAAATGGTTTTCCACTCTCCCTCCACGCCAATGCAAGTAAACCTTATCTGGATATAATCTTACCAATCCCTAAACCATAAGGGTAATTTGCACAAAAGCGTATAACCCAAACGGGTAGTAAAAGGTTGTTGTATATATGTTTTAAAAAATAGTTACAAGGAGCTAGAAATTCATACAATAGCACTTTCATATATAATAAATAAGTGTCTCAAATAAATTAGGAATTAGTAAAATAAACACACAAAAATTCAATTTGAAGCCATATAAATAGTTTAAATGATTCAATAAATAATTAATGCTAGAAAGAATAAAATCTAATAAAATAATGTAGGGTTACAGTAAATCTTTAAAAAAACCAATAAATATCTATGTTAGCATTAAAAACGGGTGTAAAATAATATTTATAAGTTATTATAATATTAATTACATCTAAAATTAATTCTAGCACCGCGTCTTCTTACATGCTTAGTATATACGAAATATATACTATTTAATGAATTTCTGCTTTGTATTGCATTAAACAAGTTTACCATTTAGTACCGGTACTTTAAAAATTAAGGGGATGAAAGAAGGAGATGTACTTTCCCCATAACTTTTTAATCCAACTTTAGAGAACTCTTTTAGGGTAATGCAGGTTAGTAGCGAAAGGTTGAAATTAAACGGTACTATGCAGTTAATATGTATGGTAAGCAGACGATTTAGCTTTATTCGGCAATAGTAAAGAAGATGTTGAAAGAAATGTAAATTTTTACTAATGTTAGGAAGGGAATAGGTTAAGAAGTAAACGCTGAAAATATTACCTATATGAGCACACACTAACACAGATTGGGGACGAAAAATTAGAGATTACTTAGAACAAAATATCATTTATGAGCCAATTTAACTAGTAATAACTATTTATTTATTTACACTCCTTACCAAGGGTTGCTAAATTTTTTTCTTGCATGCCACTATTTGCCCTAATATTACTTTAAATTTTCAAAAATATAATTAACAATAAATAAGGCCCATTTAAAAATTGATAGTGTAATACCGTAATATATATAATTATTGCTGATTGTGAAAGTAGTTTTGGGCTATATCTGTGTTTCTCAGATAAGATATAAGAAAAAAAACGAATAGCAAAATCCTATATAAAATATTTAACTTGTAATGAAAAATTTCACGTTTCAAGAATATTCATTCCAATAATAACCTACAGCGTTCACACACTGAAATTATATGATCATGTTCTATTAATGATAACTAATAAAAACAGCATTAATAAGACAACTAAATATGCACTATTATAAATAACAGCCGTTTTTAATAATAAAAATAAATATTTTAGCTTTCATTGAGGTTTATAAATTTCTTTAACGTTAACGAGTTCATTGATATTTGGATTTGTTTTAGAAGAAGCAAGAAGAATCAGGTTTTTTAGATGCTTATTGGTGAGGACTGAACGGCACTTATTTTTGACCAAGTTCATAAGTGAAAATGTTTGCTCACATATGTACGTAGACCCAAACCATCAACAATATCTCTTAATGTAGGAAACAGGCACGAGGGAAGGCATTTCCAGAAGATGGAAAATTCTTGGCTGTATGGATTCCCAAGAACTTCCTCGTACTTGCTGTGAATTGCGTCGTTGTTCTGGATATCAAGAATTTCAATTTGTACGTCAGAAGAGTAGAGAACCATTACCTCCATAGAAATTAAAAAAGGGTTCGTGAAATGTTGAAAAATACTCTTTTGACCCTGAAAGTTTGAAAACCTTGTTTTAAAAGAGTTTTTCAAATCGGAAATAACATGTTTGTATTTATCAAACCCTGGAAGCCCACTACAGTCAGTGTTGAAAAGTGTTTTCGTTGGCGGAAAATGGGAAAGCTCATTTTGAGAAAGATTATGACCCAGCAGAGTGAGATTTGCTTTAAAGGCCTGAACGGAGCTGAAAAGGGTTGTTATTTTTTCTTCGCAAGCACTGATTCAAGTTGTTAAGGTGACCCATAATGTTCGTCAGAAAAGACAAATTCCATTGCCAGTCTTCATTTTTTAAAAGCGTACACTACTCTAAAGGAGGATAGATAATAAAGCCAAGTCAAGTGGCCTTTGCAAAAGCCATTGAAGTTCCTAATGTCATTAAAATGGTAAATTGTGTTGCAATTTCAAGTAATACAGCTATGCAGCGGATCGATGAGATGTCTGGTGACGTTAGCAAACAAGTAGTTTCGTGTATCGATACTTTAAATCACCTAGGATGAGAACTTTGTGTTTATGAGCGTTGTATTTACGAGCAAGTTGATGTTAATGAAGAGCTTCTATACTTGCGCCAGTTAGATTTATGTAAAGGAGAAGATATTTTGAAATAAATTGAATTATTTATTGAAAACAAAAGCTTAGATTGGGATTAATTAGTCAGTGTCTGTACGGATGGGGTCCCGGCAATGACTGGCAAAGTAAATAGTTTTGTAGCTTTGTTGGAAGGTTATTTGAAGTGCAAAGTTTTTAAATACCATTGCATTATCCAAAGAAGCTATTTGTGCCAAAGACATGAAGTTCTCCTTAATGCTCGATCCAGTGGTACGATTTATTAACAAGATCTGAGCTATGGCTCTCTACAGAAGCGAGTTCCGTGAACTCTTTGAAGCGGAATCAGAAGACAAACACCATGGTGAGCTTCTGTTTCATAGTGGTGTCCGTTAACTCTCGCAGGGAAAGGCACTTGGAATATTTGAGAATTTAAAGGGTAGTGCCCTGAAGTTTTTGGAAGAAAATGGGGAACTTCCTTATGTCCATTGTCATCGTCTGATAACTTTTTACTTTAAAAAGCATTTGTTGCCCAGTCAGCGAAGGTTTTTTTATTTACAAATTCTGTTCTTAATGCTGAACCAATTGGATATTTTATGTTAATATCGGGATGCATTTGTTTGAAATGCCCATTTTTACTAAACCTTTTGGGAATTGCAATACTAGCTCCACAAATAAGTCATACAAGCATATAAGAGTTTCCCTTTGTGAATAAAAATTGTTCTTCTCATTAACTATTAAACTCCCGAAGAGCAATACTGTCCTCGTACCTCCTTTTGGAAGTAGATGGCTTACTTAGGGCCATTAGAAAATATACTAACATCAAGTGAATCACTATAGAAACATACATATTTTACAGTGGAGGATAACACAGTACACACCAGTCAGTACGGCACCCAAAGAAAAACTAAGCAGAAAAATGTGATTTGTGCAGACTCAGGAATGTGTGCTTGACTGCTGGACTAATCAGGGTGGCACTTGAAAGGGCGAGAAGGGGTTGGGGTTGTTGTGGAAAGGGAAGAGGAAGTTTGAGTAGTGTGAAACAATACAGCAGAGACGGCCAACTTAGTAGAGCTAACATTTTAGAAGCTTATTTGTTTGTCCCAATTAGGTGATTTATTTTTTGTCAAATTTATCATTGTTATAATTTGTGACTTTAGGCATGCCTCTCAAAATTATTCCACGTGCCACCAGTGGTACGCGGACCATGGGTTGGCTAACCTCTGCTCTATATTCTCATGGGTTGTCTTACATTTTGAGAGTTACTCGTGCTTATGGTATTTTAGATATTATAAGGGGTGGAGGGGTAAAAATATGGCGACTTTATTTTAAAAAATATTTCTAAGCGCTTACAATTGGTGTTAATTATTTTGATAAATATTGGATGGTCTATTTTTTTAAATTTTGGTGCCATTAATAATTCTTCCACCTTTTTCCTCTTTTTCTGAAAATACTCAACCATTTTAAAGCATTGAATTCTGATGCTACAGCATTCAAAACCCTAGCCATTTGAAAAATTGTTAAAAGTTTTTTGTTCCATATCTGGGTACTTATAGAGTAGCTTTATTCTGTGTTTTCTTTTACGTATGAAAGATATTTTGTTGACTTTTTTGTAGAAATAAGAAGGGTGTTTTAATTCTATAACTTTATAAAGCCATGAAATAAAACTCAAAACCATAGTTTTTCCATATTTATCCACTTTAAGTATTTTTAGATAATTGCTAATATGAGCAAATTTTTAAGTTAAAAACAAATCTTAGAAAGGAGTTTTAATTTTCTTTGAGTCTCCATTTTAAGTTTTAAGCCATACCAAGAAGAAGTTAAGAGGAGTAGTCAAGATTTTACAGGTCCAAGGATTCACATCTAGTTGATTTCAGGCTATATTGTAATATTTTGAATTTATAGAGAGGCATTAAACAATAATAAGATTTTTTACACAAGATGAGTTGTTTTTCCAAAGTTTGATATTCATTCATTTTAGTTACATTTGCTAACATTATGCTCCAAGTAGTTTACACTGCGCCAGAATAACAAAATAATTTGTTATTTATTTATACCTTTCACTACTTCATAAATATCTTTAAGAGATCCTAGAATACTGGCTTGTGGGACACATGTATTTACCTGTTTCAGGTATTTCCATTTAGAACTAACTACCTTTTGCGGAATCATAGTACAGCACTATACGAAAAACTGTATTTTCGTAGCTTCGACTAAAATATATAATTATCTATTGTATCAAGTGTCTTTGAAAAGTATACAAATAACAGAATACTGAATTTTAATTAAAATGGCCGTGGCTTTGTATAGCACATTTGTTCCTAGGCAATATGGAGAGCATAATTTTATAATTTGAAAACTAACATTGTCTCCTCTAATAGCTGGAGTTTTAATACTTTTTTTGTAAATTTCCTCTGAGATAGCTAACTAGAATTTTATATTTATTACATCCATAGCTATTATTTGCATTACTATTTTTGTCAATACCATTAGTATATTTAATCATATTTCTGTTATTGTTACCATTACCACTACATACCGACAAAAAGCAGTTATTTATGTCATCACTTTTTTTAAAGGTTTCGGGAATGCATTTTTCATTACTAGGAGTCACATTGAACCTTTTTAAAACATTCCAAAGTTTCTTGGAATTATTATAATGTACTTCTGCTTGGTTAGTGAAATAACGCACCTTACTTTTCCCTACAAATTATTTTACCTGATACCGCAGTATTTATAATTTTCATAATCAATTGCAATACTTGGTTTCAAAAACTTCACCTTAATGCATTACGTTTAGCTATGATGTTTTTATTTCTAAGGTCAACCAGGGTAAATAACTTTTGTTTTTATTTTGAATACTTTCTATGGGCGCATGCTTCTCAAAAGTACTAATAGTTATTATGTTGTTTAAAATCTCCACCTTTTCATCAATGGTTTTGGCCCTTATTACGTCCTTCCCCGAAACTACATTTAAATCAGAAACAAAACCTTCTGGATTGAAGTGTTTGTAGTTTCGAGTGGTTTTATTGGTTTGGATTGATATTGGAGCAATTATATCTTGTTAACAGTACGTAATGTTGTGGTTAGTGAGCCCTAAAAGCTCATATAGACCGACGTAAGAAAGTTTGAGTTTTTTTTTTTCATTATCAGAGCTATCACTGTTTGCGTATAACGATATGAGAGTGGAAATTAGGAAAATAATACTGTCGGGAAATATATTTTACTACTCGGTCAGTAAAATGTTGATACCTCACCTACTTTCAAGGAATGTAAAACGCAGAAGATACCATAACTTTACTGGTTGTTCTTTATACGTGTTAAACGTGGTGTCTTACCTTACATGTCGAAAAAGGTTAAGGGTGTTTGAAAATAAGGTGCTTAGGAAAATATTTTGTATAAAAATGGAAGAGTCTACGGGTAAGTGGAGGAGGTTACAGAATGATGAGTTACACACCCCGTACTTACAAAGATATTGCTGGGCCAATCAAAAGATACAAACTAGATTATTAAATTAGTTTTTACTTATATCTAGTAAACACGTTCTTTTTTATATTGAATGTATCTTTTATCATCAATAATGGTTTTCTGTTAAGTTAGTGATGCCTCCTTAAAAAAAATAGGGCTTCGTAACGAAATAAAACCAGGTTGACCTTGGCTCTGTTGTTGGTTAAAGCTTGGTTAATTTACTCCCTCTCTAAAACTCTCTATTTTCCCTCATATTATTAAATCCCATTTCTAGCTCGTTACTGAAGCTATACAGTGCTTGCATGATGCTTTTATGAGAATAAAGTGTTAAAGCTTTGCGGGAGAAAGCTACATAAGTTCGTCCTCACATATAACACATATATGCGCTAAATAAGCCCAAGGCCTTGTAAATCGTCCGGCAGTGCTGAGTGCTAGCTTCCCTGGAGAACAAGTGGGTCAATGTAACGAGCGTTGGAGCGCATGCGCAGGGAATAATGTTATCTCCCCATTCGACAACCGGGAGAAGCGAGGCTAGATAGGTAGGGGAGATGTTGGCAGGGTTGGAGCAAATAAATCACTTTTAGGGAGAATTCAAACTTATAAACAATGTGATTTGAATACTAAAATACCGTGATTTTACACAATGAGAGTTTGTACTTTATATTAGACTATGATTACAATATATTATAAAATATTATATCAACTACTCACACTAGTGGACATGGGGAAATGGCGTCAATCCAGTCTTGCTATGTTATTCTGTGGCAGGTAGTTTGAAACATGAATCCGGTACTGAGGGGTATTTCAATGATTGTTTCTCACACTCCCACCATTAAAATAGTGATATATTTCTTGTAAATCCTATTTTACTTATATAGGCCTTAATCACACAAGTGAGAATTTTCTGGAAGTCTAGACCCGTGGTAAAATGAAGTGTTCAAAATATATTATAAATATAAATGACCATGGACTCTGTTTGCTTCTAATGTATTCAAATAATGTTTACCAACATATTGAAATAAAGTAATTTTACAAAGTTAGGGATCTATCATACAATTATTGTTACTCCAAAATATATTAACTGGACCAAGTGTGTCCATCATCCTTAAAATACTTTATTAATATGGTTTGGTGGTGAGAAGACAAATTATTGATTTAAACTTAAATAAACTGTCATTGTCATTGTCAACAAAAGCCATTAAACATTAATAAATACTAATTTTTAATTAAAGTTTTATATTAACATCTGACAGTCTAAAATTTCGAATTAACTATTTCAACTTAGTTTGAAAAAGAAAGTAATATAATTTCAATTTAATAAGTAATTTACTAAAGTTTTAATCCCATAGGTAATTTTAAATATTCCCTATTTTGGTCGTGCTAACATATATATATATATTGTTAATGAACATATTTTAGTTTGAATCAAGGATGTTGATGTATTTGATATATAGATCAGGATGTTATATATTATTTATCCCAAATAATACTATCTGCACGCTTTTTATAAAATGTCAATATTTAAAACAAAAATCAAATGTCAAGCATGATTTTCCCTATTTAGTGAAGGTAATTTTAGGCTAGTATATTTATTTCCTCTCAACACCTCGGAGAGAAAGTATTGTGATCGTCAAAATAATCAAACTGGAGATTTTGATAAAAAGTTATTCTCGTAATGTCGTCTGTCCTTACCTCGGACTAGAACAGAAACTATTACCGATTGGCCTAAAACTTGGTATCTGGAGTTTTAATAAGTTCCCCAGAAAGTTTATTTGAATTAGGTATTTAACCATAATATTAAAGGTAGTTTACAAAAGGACAAAAATATTTTCTCGAAGTTCGGTCTAACGCTATTGATTAAATTATGTATCTCAGCACTATTCATAATTATGAACAAGATGGAAATTCTAATTTTCTCATGAAAACTACTTTGAGGGTACTTTACATAGGATACATTTCCCATTTTCCATTATTTCTCCGCAACTATTTGAGATACGAAATATCTTATCATTGTAGAGATGTATGTAGTACTATTAAAGATGAAGATCTTTTATTTGAAATATACCTTTATAAAACCAATAATTTACGTATATAATAATTTAAGTATATATACTTTTTAATTTAGGTCTTAAAACCAATTTGATCCCTAAGCTATTTGGTGAACCAAGATAATTTTGTCTCTTTTCTAAATTTTTCTGTAACAATGTTCCTATTTCCTAATGTCATAGTGTAAGTAAGTAACACTGTATGTTATTTAATTTATGATCCTTGGTGTAGTGTTGTTGCTATAACAATGTACACCTATTATTTCGTTTCACAAATCCTACCCGTTTCTAGTAAATGTCTATTTTAAGAGAAAGTCTGCTCGGTGCACCGTACCATTTATTTCTAGGGAGTTTCAGTCTTAGGCATTGCTCGAATTGGGAAATTTTAACAACCGGAACGGTAACAACTAACAACCAATAATTCCCTTTATTTATTTTACAGCATGAAACTATTACTTTGGCGGAGCCTATTGCATTGTCTATTCATACTTCAATAAGTTGCATGCCAAGCCATGCTAGTTTGCTTATTGAATTTCAGTAAAATGAGTATTACATCGCAATTTACTATATTAATCTAATTAATTAATAATTACAACTAATTAATATTAATTTATATTTAAACAAAATATTCACTGCCATAGTAAAAGGATATCCAATATTTAACTATGCAGGTAGGCACTATTATAAAACCGAGTAATATTCATTATTTAATTAAAATCATTTATAATCAAATACAAAACTAATTGTTTTCAGCATGAGAATTAATAATTACATCTTGTTGCCATTAAAATATAAACATTACATTGTTGTTAGCATTGTTGTTTCGCATCTCTTTCATTCTTGTAAATAATAAAACAGTTGAAACATCGAAACATGTGAAGGATGTACCTATCATTTGTGGGGAAAATACTCGACTTAAATTAATTGAATTACAATGAGAGAACTATGAACTTCTTGTGAAGTAAAAAGGAGTTTCATCCTACAAAATGTTGCTTCAGAAGAGGCCAAATATGGCACTAGAAAATTGGTGAAAAATTCTTTGTTTTACATTGTTATGAAAAATTATGAGAATGTTCAGAATTATTATTATTATAATTATTTAATCCATTTGAAACTTTTTTTCCAATGTAAAATATTCTGTAACAAACACTGTTCATTAAATTGGATGAAATAACAATATATTCTATTCTTTAATGTAAAGCCTTTTCTCATCATCATCCTTTAATTTCTTCCATTCGTCTCCTCTCACTTGAACACTTTCTTTTCTCTGCTCCTCCCATCTCTTTCTTGGCCTCCTTTGCTGTTGTTTTCCTACATACTTCATTTTCAAAATTTTCTTCGGGATCCTCTCTTTTTCCATCCTCATTACATGGCCATACCATCTCAGTCTTGTTTCCTCTACAATCTCATGTACTCCAACATCCTCATTACATGGCCATACCATCTCAGTCTTGTTTCCTCTACTATCTCATGTACTCCAACATCCTCATTACATGTCCATACCATCTCAGTCTTGCTTCCTCTACTATCTCATGTACTCCAACATCCTCATTACATGGCCATACCATCTCAGTCTTGTTTCCTCTACTATCTCATGTACTCCCTGTACCCCTACTATTTCCCTGATAGCTTCATTCCTAATCCTGTTTCTGCTCGTGACAGCTCGAGTATGGGCTTGTTTCGGCCACCGGTTTACTAAGCCTATTGTGGTAAAGCCCTTTCTACTACGTGCAAATTTTAATTTACCTAATTATTATTTCGAACCACACCAGGACACTGTTTTTTTTAATATTGGCATACGTGGTGGAATTTCATATGTATTTGCATATTCCAAACTTCAGACACTGGGACTTTAATTTACATGTAAATTCTGGCCATACTGAGCAGGCTCAGTTTTTATTAAATAAGCTTAGCATTTCTAAAGATTTAGCCGCCAACAAACGGACACCATTTACAATTTTTAATCTCATATAATACAATTTGAACAAAATATGTTAAGCTATAAAACTAATGTTGCAAGGAAATGTTGTAGCTAGCTTGGGTAGATAAATAAAATTCAACGCAAAACATGATTTACAAAAAGAAAAATTTTACTTACAAAATGTGTGTTTTTTTTGTTGTTTTTTTTTGCTGGTTCACTTGTGGCACTGAGCTCAAAACTTCAAATGGGTAAGGCATTTACACTATGAAAGACAATGTTAAACTGAAAGTAGAACTCTTCTACCTACGAACAGAAATAGCAAATGCCCTTTCCAAAATGTATCCCCACAATAGAGGCTACAAAAGGTGAAGTGAAGGATTAATATCTGTACAATATTTGTGACGAAGTCATTGTTCTGTTATAGGAATCATCGTCTTTGTTGTGAAGCAATTCTTGCTTGAAGAAATCGGTGTAATACAAAATATACAGACGGGTAGTAAGTAGCATCTAGTTCCGTTCAAAATCCAATATACTATACAAAACTGTAGTAGGGTATGTGTTCGTTCAGACTAGAATGGAGATCATTTTGGAAAACAATAGGAAGAACAAAGAAGTAGCGTTCTAGTGTGCAGGCGGAACGCTTTAAACTTGTGTTGTATCAACCAGAACGTTCGTAATAGTTTTTCATATCAACCGGAACGGCGTTTTGGTGCGTTCCGGCCCAATTTGATCACTAGTTCTAGGTTCACTAAAACCGAAGCTCACGGTTTATCATAAACAAACTTTTAACAAATATTAAAATACATGACGTGGAGGTTCATTATATCCGGATTTTCGCTATACTAGAGTGCATTAAATCCAGAGATGAACATTATAGTAATAATAATAAATAATAATCCAGAAGGAAGCATACCCTTAGGTTTATTTATGGAAGCAGTCCTATTAAAAGTTTAATCGTGCTAATTTTCTTGGTTTTATAGATACTTGTGGAAGTGGTCACACAGTCCTAGGTCCAAAGCTGTAAATATAGCTACAAGCTAGAAAGATTACACGTGTTCACATTCTCAAGTTTTCCCAATAACATAGTTATGCTAAACTTTCCCCTTCCATGTTTTCTGGTTTTGGAGCAACCCAAATAGCTTGGCACGTTGTGTAACAGTAGCTGAGTGTATTTCCGTACATTCCCAACATCGATCAACACAAACATGACATGCAACAAACATTACTATCATGGTGCAGTCATTTGAACGTACTGCTATTTGCAATCAAAGTTTTTTGCTAATTAATGTAAACTTGTACAAATCGGGAAGAAATCTAAGAATGATATATTCATAGTGGCTTTAACTCTATGCTTACAATGGTTACGTTGTTGAAATATCACAATTTTTATTAGAAGCGTATTTTAGAAAGTAGGATCACATTTTTTGCAACCAAAATTTGATAACAATTTGCTATTTTATTGGTAACTAGAAATTTGACCCGTTCTTCACATGGGTAAGCATCAACAAAATTAGAACATTAAATACCAAGCTCCATATTTTTATATTTCCTCCCTGAATAATCCTGAGATAACTATGACAATTACAAATCAATTATGATGGTTATTAAATTAAAATTAATTTAAATTTTGAAATTAAATATTAATTAGTTGACAAGATTAAAGCACAAAGAACGCAATTAATTGGCAAATACATTTCTACCTATGCACATACATTTGATTAATGTATACATCAATATATTTACAGTAGCATGAATATGATTATAAATTAAATATATCGTTCACAACACCACACAATATTTATCGCTCCTTTAGCTAAAAATCGTGTGATTTACTTAGAGATCGTTAGATATGTGAAACGAAATAATACACGCGTAAATTGTTGAAGAAAAATAAATGAAAAAGAGCTTAATATTTTACTAAAGAGCTTAAGTGATATAATATACGTTCTTGCAGAAAGATTGGTAAAAGTGGAACATTTCAGTCAATCATCAATTCCCCATTTCAAACGCGTCCATAAAAACATATATTTGCCAGTAACTAGAATACAAGCGGTATTGGATTTTTAAATATATTTCAAATACAATATTTAAATTAAATTGGATTAAATTTTAAATTTTTGTGATTAAATTAGAATTTCCATTTTGTTTATAATGTTAAACAATGCATAGACCTGAAATTGGACCCTAATCGTTTAACCAAATATTGAGAAAATCTATTTTTTTCTCTTTTCGCCCTTAAGTAAACCGCCCTTAATATTTGGTTAGATGTCTTAAAGATTTCCTTTGGGGATCCTTATCAAATACATCAGTGCCATGTTTTAAGCGATTTGTAAATATTTTGGGCTCTCGGCTGAGATACGGACACAGAGAGAGACAGACAGACAGACAGACGAGATTACTAAAACCACTTTTCTCAGTTCAGTGGTCATGAAACGTCGACATAAGTCAAAATAGCTCCTTCCTTCGTTGGGCTGCGGTAAGTAAAACCCAAAGTGTATATATGGTTCTGATTTCCAAGTAAAGAACGTGTTTGGTTTTATTTGGGAAATATTTCTAGATTCAAAGGGGACTGCATTTTGGAAATGGCACATAAAAGACATCATTCTGATTAAACTATTTTTTTTTAATTTCAAATTTTCTATATTTTAAAAGCAAGAATTTACATCTAAATTCTATCAATATTATCATGATTACAACCTGAATGTTCAACAGATTCCAAGCAAATATGTTTAAAAATGTTACTGATAAAACTTGAATTATAAACTCCGTTTTACGTCCATCCTGGCCAGATTTCACCTAAACTTGATCACCCTCATATTTCGTAAACCAAGAAAGTTATTTGCTAAACGAATATTTATGTTGAATTAAAGTTTAATTATATTTAGTTATTATTTTAGCTATGGAAAGGCTCCATAATTTACAAATCAAAGAAATGGGAATATGGGTATCTAATAAATATAACCTAATTCAAAATACCTGTTTATTTAGCAATATTATTAACAACCAGTTAGGTAAATAGTTGTGTAGGATATAATTTCAAAACTTATTCAATAACAGTTGAAATCTAGTAAATTCTATCTCCATTATAAATATCGGGTAGTTCAGTAGATAAGTTAATCTCACACTGCGGGTAATGCCACTAGTATAGGCTTATTCTAATTATATTCAAACCTTATCTACTGGAGATAATTAACGTGCACTTTCTGTACCGACTGATTATATCAACACACTATAATTTCTATGAGCGCGAACGAAGGGGACTACCAATTTTGCTGGTAAAGGTATTTTCACATAACTTCCAGAGTTATTTTACATGCCACAATTGACATGTGACCGACGGATTTACTTACCCTCTGTAGGAAGTTATGCTACGGATTTTTAATGCACAAGAAGAATTCATTGACCCTGGCTGGGTTTGAACCCACGAACATCGGATACTGAAACTAGCACTTTACCCCTAGACCACCGAAGTCTAGAGCTACCATCAAATTTGATGTTTATATATAATGTAATTATCATGTACCCTTCATCATCCTTATAGGGTAACAAGCTTAACCTGTTTTATTCCACTATGGTGGAGCCTATTATTTAGGGTCATAGTGTAATAAATCAAGGTAAGACTGCTACCTTTCAGAGTAAATGGAGTGTACATATTATTTATATAACTATAGATATATTGTGCGTTTAACGTGTACATAGTATTTTAGCTCTTTTAACTTATGCTATTAAATTTAATAATATTTTTTCCAGCTATTGAGTTATATTTACCTTTCTACCTTTTAAAGCATGAAAAAGTTGTAACAGTGAAATTTGATTTGCTGCTGTGTGTTGACCAAATTAAGATATTCACTCTAATTCATATAATAGAAATAATTCCTCCGATGTTGACCATTTACCATCAGACTCAATCAACGAATGATCATACTTGTAGTACGTGGTGTTTGCTCACAGCTTTGATTTACTTGAATCCTTTAGGAAGGGTAATTAGTCATTTCAATCAGCGTAAATGGTTGTGGTAATAGACGGATGCCTGAGGGTCTCGGTAATAACTTCCCCCCGCCTCTTGCTCCTCTTCAGTTCGAAGTGAGGGCTGCCACAGTGTGGTCTGTAACATCCCCAAGGGACAACTTCAGCTCTACAGCCATGTAGCACGTTTGCCTTCAAATGCGACTTTGGTAAATTAGTAGCTGTATATCTGCACTATGATCGTTAGATCCTGTACAGTAGTCAAGAAAGTGAAGGCTTGCTACAGTAACAAAGAAGGTAGAACTTATATACCTACTAACAACTAGGGAGATGATTAATAAACTTACACATTTAAAAAAATTAGCTACGATGTCTTATCCCATCACTTGAATAACTAATTAATAAAATTCTACATATTTATTAATATGACTTTATAGTAATTTTACAATATGCATTATGTATAAAACTAATTAAATGAGTAGGTATTATCTATAAGTAACCAAACAAACATATCACCATTTCTCTAATATCTTTAAACACATAAAACAAAGCTCTACTCTACTATAACTAACATAATTCTAAATAGATAACGTTTATTATTCCCTAATAGTACTCCAATGGTTCTAATCCTGTATCCAAGCAAGTAAGCAGCAGTAGGTCTGTGATTTTTGACAGAAACTGTTGTGTATCTTGTAAATACTGCCAACCTTGCAAGTGACAGGCTGTATTCTCCCGTTCTTAGTGAGCACAATACACCCATTCTTCTTACGGGAGGGCGCTAACAGGCTTTAATCTCACCGGAATATGATCAGGGAAAATATATCTTCAATAGATTGTAAAATTATTAACTTCACAAAATTTAAAAATTTCAATATTAATGTAAAATTTAAATGTATATAATTTATTTTCAAAATATAATATTTTTTTAATTTTTCTATTTTGGCTATTGGCTAAGCAGTACTTTGTATATTAACTATGCCTAGTAGAAAGATAAAAAGTATTAAATTAAATAACTAGTTGGCTTTGTGAATCATTTTATAATGAAGAACTTTATTTATCGATTTGGTGAATGATACTCACAAGCATAGTTTGGAATATTTTATTTGCAAATTGGCTAACAGTATCTTAACTCATTCTAGTTTAGTCGTATTTTGATCAATTATTACTTTCTCGTTATTTTACAACTAGAGACATTATTGTGATCTTTAAAAAATCGAACTCGATATTTTGATGAATTTCGACGTTTCATGACCCACCGAATCCGAAAAAGTTGTCTGTACCTTCAACTAGAGCCTAAATTATTTTACCGATCGGGCTAAGACTAGGTATCTAGGGTTTTCATAGGGTTGCCCCGAGGGGTTTCTGGAATTTGATATCAACCCTAAGATTAAGGGTAGTTTACTCAAGGGCAAAAAGAGAAAATGTTCTCGAAATTGTCTCTAACGATTTTGATTAAATTTCATTTCAAAACATTTATAGTTATTCCAAACAAAATGGCTACTCTCTATATTTCGGCAAAATGACTTTTAGGTATCCGGTCTGATGCGTAAATTATAAAAATTTTTATCATATCTCCGAAACTATTTGAGATATGAAATTACTTACCTTTGCAAATTTGTAGATCTATTTATATTACAAAAATTTTATTCGAAGCATATTTTTATAAAACCAATAATTTTCAAGCTATAATCAAATATATATTTGTTAACTTTTCGAACACTAAAGGTAAAGTATTGCGACCGTAAAATAAATCTAACCAGAAATGTTGACGGATGTCGACGTCTCATGAGACCCCGAATCCTAAAAGGTGGCATTTGCAGTGCCGTCTGTCTGTGTGTCTGTTTAAACTTAAAATTAAAAGTAGTTTAGTAAAGGGCGAAAAGATAAAAAATTGATTTTCTCAAAATAGGCTCTTATGATTTTAATTAAAATTCGTATCTAGGTGTTAATTACGATTATAAATAAACTGGCTAATTTTATTTTCCCATGAAAATTAATTTTAGGGTACTTTAGAGAAGGTGAAATTTCCGTATCTCCGCAACTATTTGAGATACTAAATAACTTATCATCGCAAAATTGTAGTACTATTAAAAATAAAAAACTTATATGAGATGTATTTTTATAAAACCAACCATTTCTGATATATTGGCAGATAAAGAATATTAGTACAATTTGGTGAGCTTTAGTTTTAAAGAGATACTATTTAAGTTTTAACGCAATCATTCTCCAATGCCATAGAGTAATTAAATATAAGTAAGTCTCTCAAAAAGATTATTGATATTTTTCCTTAAACCTCTTAGATTAAATGTTTGTTCAACAATGATCTATCTTCATTTTAGACTCAATAATCAATATTTACATCTTTATTCGACAAAATTTATAAATGAGGAATTTAATAGCAATGCGAAGACATGAAAATTTGCAACACCTAATAAAATGTCGAAAATTTCAACCGGAAATTGATATTTTAATACAAAGTGTCCCTTGAGGACCCAATATTGATTTTTTTTATCGGTTCAAACATACAAATGATGACATTACTTCTTTAAAAATAAATTTATAAAATTTAAAACCAGGACTAAAAAAAGTTTTACATAAGTATATTGCAATTAATGCTTGGGTTTGCTAGTGTATATTATTTTGCTTCACATATATCAAGAGTTTGGAGTAAATATCTTAATTTTTAAACAATAGAGCGAGAAAGTCCGTGCGGAATTCCCTATCATTTATTTTTTCTAGTGTATTTCAAAGCTTTACTTAATTGATAAATAGGGCATATTTCAAATAGATGAATGTTACTCCACCAGATATTTTAACTGAAGGTTTAATTAATAATACTATCCTAAACATTATAGCATATAGTTGGGCCTATGATATATTCATAGAACAAGCAGAAATTCCAAGTTTTTCTAAGATGGTTTGTATTTATAAAACAACAAACATTTTATCTACACATGCTATAAGAGGCTTTTTTATTTTTTTATTACGGAATATTACCAAATGCTCGGTCTATCCGCACTCCCATATTCTTGAAAATGAGTTTGCACACTTTCCAAATCTTGAACTACCTATATTTTCACTTTGTAATTACCTAATTAAAAGTATACTGTATTTTAGCATGTATCAATCATGAAAACAGAAACACAGAAATCCAAGCTAGTTATATCTCTAATAAGGTTGGTAAACCTTGGTGGATGGCTCAGTAAAAGTACAACTAGCTGCAATTTCCTAAAGAGCAGTTCTACAAAATTAATATATGAGCCGCATTATATCCATTTGAATCAGTAGTATTATTCTTAGTTGAGAGTCAAACTTGTATATGTCTATGGAGCTATACTATTTGTTTAGAAGTATTTAAAATGTCGTTAATTTCCCCAGCTGTCCCCGTGAAAAAGTATAGGTTCAAAAATGTAAGTCTCAAAAACATCAATGTTTTAGGAATGGAAATTGCTATGAGCTACGACACATTTTTATATTGTTTACAAATTTAAATCCTCACACTTCTAATAGGACTGTTAAATTAAAATCCTCCATTCTAATCTTGGACAGCTCACATGACTATTTTAGATATTTTAGAATATGATATGGCTGAAAACTGTATAAGATCCTCTTAAAAGTCACAGTCTATTAAATCCATGGACATTACACGGATGCATCCGTTATTTCATCTTCAATGTCACATATTACTTTTTATTATTAGTTTTGTCTACTAATTTAGTGAGTATCAAATAATTTTATGAATTAGTAATTTCATTTTGATATTTCTCAGAAATTTATATGGAGCTATTGCATAATATTCCAAATATTCTTTTAAAACTTAATTATCGTGACCAGATGGAAGCAAATGTATTTAAAAAAATTATATTCTGATATAAAAATGATCACATTCCTTACGATAACACAATCCATACACAAAACATAATATTTTTAACAGTAGATTCTATATGTGGTCTCTATTTTTTCACATACTTTCACAAAGCTCACAATGTCATATTTCAATTTGTTTTCTGCTGCCGATGTACCCAATTTAACTATCTTTCCGTTTATCGTTGATAATAAGAATAATTGCTTAGATGGGTGTTCATATGCCTTTGCCACGATGAGTTAGTTTTCCAACTTAACAAATACTACGTGTTGTTGCAAGGTCAATGTATTTACTATGTTCTTTAATGTATCTTGATCACTCTCAGACCCAACTAGGAGGTTTGGTTTCCCCTGTTGCCCAAACTACCCCACCAGCCATTAGAGTCAATGACAAGTATGGGTAGTCCTGGCTGATTTGTTATG
>CABFWB010005178.1:6976-48454 GCA_902151455.1 Timema bartmani | reverse complement strand
CGACTCACGTTGCCGGAACATCCTTCCGTTCCACCGCGACTCACGTTGCCGGAACATCCTTCCGTTCCACCGCGACTCACTTTGCCGGAACATCCTTATGTTCCACCGCGACTAACGTTGCCGGAACACACTCGCCGACCTTTTTCCCTATCCACGCGTGTCTGACCACGACGTCTCCGACATAAACTACATAATCCAGTTACCCTCCAAGTCGAAGGGATGGATAACAGTTCAAGTTTACTGGAGGATTCTAAAACCACTCCTAAATGTCCAAAGAGAAAATATTTTCAACCCACAACGTCATCCTAAGCACAGTATCTCTTTAACTAATTTCGATTCTATTGTTTTGCACAATTTTTAACAAATGGATACTCACAGATTATGAGCCATAAACAACCTTAACCTGGGACCACACACATTATTTCCCAACTTTAGGGATGGTAATTACTGGGTTGGTTTTAAGACGGCCACACTAACACTAGGCACCATCACGTGCATCGCACTTAGATGGGAGGTCTCAAGCCTAAGGTTTCAAACACTCAATAGTTCGTTTCACATTATGTTGTTTGAGTCATGGGCAGAAAATTCAGTTTCCAAATGGCGCAAAGTTAGGTGTAGTTCCAAAATCCCTGTACTACGGTCCACACACTAGTCTAATATTATGGCACTAAACCTCCCAGTAGCTAATAATCCCCAAAACTAATACTCCAATACCTAATAGTCCCAGTAGCTAATACTCCCAATAGCTAATATTCCCCAGCACTAACACTCCCAATAGCTAATAGTCCAAAGCCCTACGAGTTCCAGCAGATAATATTCCAAAGCACTAAGACTCCCAGTAGCTAATATTCCCCAGCACTAACACTCCCACTTGCTAATAGTCCCAGTAGCTAATAGTCCCCTGGACTAACACTCCTAGTAGGTAATAGTCCTCAACACTAACACTCCCAGTAGCTAATAGTCCCAAGCACTAACACCCCCAGTAGCTAATACTCCCAGTAGATAATAGTCCCCAGAACTAACACTCCAGTAGCTAATACTCCCAGTAGCTAATAGTCCCCAGCATTAACACTCCCAGTAGCTAATAGTCCCCAGAACTAACACTCCAGTAGCTAATACTCCCAGTAGCTAACAGTCCCGTCACTAAAAGTCCCTCAATTTAGCCCCCTGTGTTGTGTTCCGCCTTTATATGTGAGAATCACCCCCTACCTCCCCAACGCCCCTACAAAACCAATCTTCACCGCTGTTCAATACATCTACCGACTTCTCAGCTCCCAGAACATGAAATGGTAGTTTTTCATTCCTGTGAATCTAACGTTCAGACTCTGAGGGAATAGTTGATTCTAAACACATGAGCTTATGCTATAACCTCTCGTGACTTAGTGGGCAGGAAGAAACATTTATTACAGCATATACTCCTATTGACAACGAACTAGATCTGTTTCATATCTTAACATTTTCTCTGAATGTTGGTCTGAATTCGAATACCTTTGGTCTAGATAATATTCACAGCAGGATCAAAATAATTTTAAATTAATGAATCCCTTAAGTTGGAATGAAAGGGGAAGCAAGAAAAGGGATTTTTTTTTAGTTTTAATGGCAAAACTTTTTTTGGCCAAAATAAATAAAATATTTCTCCAGTACAAACATAGAAAATTATTTTCTTGAATATCTGTCAAGGCTGTCCTGGAATTTAATGAAAACGTTTCCTCTTAATTTAAAAAGTTTGTTGGATAATGCCGCTATGCTCATTAAAGATATTCAGGAACTGTTGTTATCAACATGTGAATAAAATTAAACTCTATGTTTGTACTGGAGTAATATTTTATTTATTTTATACAAAAGAATGTTTTTCCATAAAAACTGCAAAAATACTAGCCTTTCTAGCGTCCCCTTCCGTCCCACCTTAAGGTTTGATCCATACAGTGTGTTGATAGGTAAGATATAATCAAATAATTGTATCAGTAGCTAACTATTACAGTCAAAATGGACACCTACACGCTTCGGTGGCTGCATGGTCTGAGGCTTCACTCTTGCAATAGACTGGACTGCTAATGACTGGGAGATCAGTGTTAAAGTACCAGTAGGATTTACTGAGGAAATTTTACCCTAAATGTTTTACCATTTCTCCTCCAGGCAAATCAAGGTAAATTTATTTTAAATTCTACCTTTCTTCTCCCAAAACCGTTAGTGTAATTATGCGAGTAACCCGGACGCAAAGAAATCTATAACACGCGTATTATACGTCTATATATCTTTGTATGTTGTATACAGGATCTCCCAAACTTGTATACAGCCCGTATACAATTAATACTGTAGTGAAGTTTGTCAGTCGAAATTGGTGACACACTGTATACAGAAAATACCTAGTGAAGTTTTGCAATTGTAGTTGGAAGCACATGTATAGAGACAATACTGTAGTGAAGTTTTGTAGTTGAAGTTGACATATTGTATATAGAGAAATCTATAGTGAAGTTCTTCAGTTGAAGTTGAGGCTACACTTTATACAGATAATACTGTAGGGAAGTTGGGTAGAGCCTGTATAATTATATGTAGCTCCTGGTTGGTACATAAGTATTTCTAAAAATCTAATATCGTAAGAATGTTCTCAAGTTCTTGATACGGATGACATTCAAACACTTCCTTGTTTCAACACCACAATACTCTCTCTATATATTCGATACACCAGAGAAAAAATACCCCACATATTCCTTCCTACATATAAAATCCCCCGGTAAAAGCAGACTAGGGCACCTTTTCAGGTCTGTACGGTGATGGCAACTTTCCAAAAACCAAAATATTTACATTATAAAGTAGTGGAAGCTCATTATGTTAAGCAGGATAGCTTGGATCAGCTTCAAAAGGATCAGACCCCATGAATATGCAGAGTATTTTTGGGGAGGTTTGGGGGTGGGTGGTGATTGTAAATAGGTTGGCCCATCAAAATAACCACATAGCACCATTACACAATGAGTAAAATGGGGCACTGTCGCTCATGTTTTCATTAATGTGTTTTCTATCAGAATGTGTTGACTGGCGCAGCCATAGAGATTCCATTAACGCGACTCTATTTTTATTTTATTTTGGGTAATGAAAGGCATATATAGGGTGGAAAGTCTTTGTAAAATAAAATTAGAATATATCTTTGTAAAAAAGATTTAAAACATACAAAATAAAAAGTACCGTCGAAAATAATCTTACAGGTTTTATTTTGTTTAAATTCAACGAAAAAGTTTGAAAGTTTCTTACGATAGAGCGGTTCCCTTGATAAGGGGGTCTCATTTTATAAAAATGTTAATCATTTCAAGGGGATGCTCACGTATGGAAATACGGATTAGTGATTCTTTTCAGAACTGTAAGGAACGTTGGAATGTTAACATTCTGTCACGAACAAACGTCCAAGTGAATACCACTTATTTTCAAACTTTTATTAAAATGTTGATTACTTTAATGATGTTATAAATTTTCAAAGTGATAATCCTTTAATTTCTGTCTTGGTGCTCTTTTCTAAACGTTCAGAACAAAATAAATTAGTAACCTCTGAAATATTTATTCCATGGCATGTTTATTCTCTACTTTATAAAATAAATACCAACGGTCTAGTAATATAGTCAAAGAAAATTAATTATTTAATCACTTATTAGAAGCCAGTAGGGAAATGTTTTTAGAAGTGAAGTACATATTTAGAACGACCATTTAGAGATTACCGCAAACAACATCTAATTTGGTAATGTTGATAATATCAAATAATTAGGAAGAGTTTTAAACTGAAATAAAGATATTAAAATTAAATTTTGGAAACGAGTAGTCAGTGAATGTATGCTATAATCATATCAGTAAAATGAGATCTAACCTATTGTCAAGAATTTTATAGGTTGTGAAACATGCTCTATTATCTTTCATGACGAAAAGAAATTTATGGGTTGGAAAACAAAGTAATTAGAAACATATTTGTATTAAAAAATGGATCAAGATAAGTAAGAGTAGCGAAAGCTACATACAAATGAGTTACATACCCTGTACTCATCACCAGACATTGCATAGATAGAATTAACTCAAGATAGGGATAGATTGTAATGAGGTTGTCTAGATAGAACTAACTCAAGATAGAGATAGGGTGTAATAAGGTGGACTGGATAGAAAAAGTTCAAGATAGGGATATGGTGTAATAAGGTGTACTGGATAGAACTAGCTCAAGATAGGGATATGGTGTAGTAAGGTGGACTGGATAGAGCTAGCTCAAGATAGGTATAGGGTGTAATAAGCTGGACTGAATAGAACTAGCTCAAGATAGGTATAGGAGATAATGAGGTGGACTGGATAGAGCTAGCTCAAGATAGAGATAGAATGTGATAAGGTGGACTGGATAGAGCTCAAGATAGAGATAGGATGTGATAAGGTGGACTGGCTAGAACTAGTTCAAGATAGGGATAGGATGTAATAAGGTGGACTGGATATAACTAGCTCAAGATAGGGTTAGTTTGTAATAAGGTGGGCTGGATAGAGCTAGCTCAAGATAGAGATAGAATGTGATAAGGTGGACTGGATAGAGCTCAAGATAGAGATAGGATGTGATTGATAATGAGGTGGACTAGATAGAACTAGCCCAAGATAGGGATAGGGTGTAATAAGGTGGACTGGATAGAATTAACTCAAGAGAGGGATAGGTTGTAATAAGCTGGGCTGGATAGAACTATCTCAAGATTGGTATATGAAATAATGAGGTGGACTGGATATAACTAGCTTAAGATAGAGATATGGTGTAATAAGGTGTACTGAATAAAACTAATTCAAGATACAGACAGGGTGCGTACTTTTGTAAATGTGTCGATGAACTTTTAACTTCCTAATGACACAGACTAATTAAGTATCTTTAAACACAAATTTGCTATCTAATTAAAAATGAAAATATTATTTTATCCCCAAGTTGAGGGTGGCTGTCATTAATAAGGTAATATAAGTTACTTGTATTGGTTGCCATTTGAAGACACGTAGTTTAATCTACTGTAATGAGGTTGGTTGCTGATATCTCGTTATACTTCCTGTCTCTACTTTTAGCATATATAATAAGCATATATACTAAGGGAGGGAAAGGATATAAAATTGAGAGTAAATGTACCCGCATTAAAGAGGATTAAAACTCATTAAGGAAAAAAATAACACCAGTTGAGCCAGCTGGGATTGGAACCCTGACCTCACTATTACAAGCAAACCGGACCGGAATAGGCTAACGTCTTTTTCCACGTGTCCGCCTATGTGAGCTGTGTGATTGTTTGGGGAGTAAGTGTTCTCACGGGACATCTCTCATCTCACACCACAGTAAGCTGTGCGACCTCTAAATGAGAAGTGACCGAAAGAATTTATTATTATCACATCTCTTAATTTGCTTGGAGGCTTAACGCGCTAAGGATTATTTAGTTTTTAATTAGAAACATTCTCTAAAGTATCATAACAAACCCCCTGGGAATGGTTTGGTTAATATTTTTAATTTCCTGCAAGTAAAAAATAGCATTCGTAATCGTAACAATTAATGTAAGAGTGAAACAAGTAGATCCTTGATTTAATTTATTATATTTTTGTTGTTCATGTATCACATCTTAGTACCTATCAGGAATGGCCAAAAATTTACATTAATGAGGAGGACGTTTGCGTAGAGGGACGGTGGGAAATGATAGTTTCTTGGTTTTGTAGTCAGCATCCTTGACTCCCAATATAAAGGTTCAGGGTTTGGTTCCCGGCCGTACCATAGGTAATTTTTACGGAGGTTAGTTATTCTTAAGGTCCCCATGGTTTGGTTAGTTAGGTTTAAGGTGGGGTGGAAGGGAAATCTAGAAAATATCAGTGTTTTTGCTGTTTTCCCATCAAAATATTATTTTACTCAAAATAAAATATTACTTCAGGAGAAATATGTAGTTTAATTTTACTCACACGTTGATCTCAACAGTTGTTAAGTATCTGTCAAGGGTTTCCTAGACTTTATTGACAACTTTCACTTAATTAAAAATTGTGTCATATAATGTTAAAATGATCTTAACAGATATTCAACAACTGTCGAGGTCATCATGTGAGGAAAATTAAAGTCTTATGTTTCTACTGGATAAATATTTGATTTATTTTGAGCATATCAATGTTTTGCCATAAAAACTGCAAAAACACTGGCCTTTTCCTGCGTTCCCCGTCATTCAACGGTGGTACAGGCTAAACCATTGAGAATCATTGTAGACGTTTAGAAATCCCGCATTATTTAAGAAGTTGTTTAATAGTTTTTAAAATTGTTTTCACCGAAATGTAGGCGAAAGTTTTTACCAGTTGAAAAATTTATATATTATGTTTAAAGTGTTAACAAAAAAAAGTGTGATAACTTACATAAAACCATATAAAACAATCCCACATTATCTTAAAATTTCCTTTGTGAGCCTATCATAACATGACTTTATTCGTTAAAAGAAGATCAGATCTAGATTTATAAGCTTTTGCCTTAATCTCAGGAAAAAAAAATCTTTCGCGTTAAGTGTTGTTGATTTTTTTTAACTTTAAACTTATAATTTAAACCTTATAACTGTTACTTGCTGATAATTTTCGCCTAAATTTTATTGAAAACTATTTTTTTTTTAATACTAGACATCTTCTTAAATTATTAAGTAACATAAGTACCGATTATATATCAATATATTATAATGGTTTGATGCTAAAATTGAAAAACTGCCGTACCAAGGAGGGCCTCACATTTTTTGCCCCGGGCCCCACATTTTCTTAAAACGGCCCTGCATGGGTGGGCGTATCACCATTGGACAACAAGTTCCTTCTTGGGAAGTGTAAGCAAAGCGTACTGATGTACTAACTCGGCCGTGTTGTGGCGTTCCATTTAGGATGGTTGTAAATGTTTTCTCAATCTGAGCGAAAAACAGCGCGTGATGGACAGTAAGACACAAAAAATGCTGATCTAATCTAACCAAGCCTAAACAAGACTAACATAATATAAGGCAAAATGTTTGGTGGGGCTACATTCACATTTACCCGCAGGTCTGTTATCTGTTATAGTCCTCCTGATCATTGATCGTTGTCCAACTAAGCTATGACGATAATCCTCACAGTCAGTGATCGTGGCCCAACTAAGCTTCGACGATAATCCTCATAGTCAGTGATCGTGGCCCAACTAAGCTATGGAGATAATCCTCATAGTCAGTGATCGTGGCCCAACTAAGCTACGACGATAGTCCTCATAGTCAGTGATCGTGGCCCAACTAAGCTATGGCGATAATCCTCATAGTCAGTGATCGTAGCCCAACTAAGCTACGACGATAATCCTCTTGGTCGGTGATTGTGGCCCAACTGGCTGGCATACGCTTAGTAAAAATACACACTCAGTTGGGATTTGAGCCCTGACCTCTCCGTCCCTAACAAATTTTTCACGACTTAATGGCACCTCTGTACTAATTAGACTAATGGAATGAGGATGAGAAAGGTTGAATTTATAGGAAATGTATCCTCATTTTCATGGAGGGATAGTATTAAACCATTGGGGTTATCACCCCATCAGGATACCTAACCGGAATTCAAACCTCAATATCTACGTCACTAGTACTCCAGTCTAACATGATAATGACGTGTCAGACCATGCGACCACCGATGCAGGTAAATGATTAATATTGTGGTACCCGCCTCGGTGGCGTAGTTGGCTAACGCGCCAGTCGTGTTAAGCCAGACCACCAAGGACGGGAAGATCGAGGTTCGAATCTCGGTCGGGTGAACTGGGGGTGGTTTTTCCTAAATGGTTTTCCACTCTCCCTCCACGCGAATGCGGGTTCACTTCCTCTACATTCAACCTTTCCAATTACTAATCCATTAATGTAATTAGTATTTAAGCGTATAACCCGAACGGGTAGTAAGACGCGGTGCTAAATAAAAAAAATATATATATATTGTGGTCGATTAATTTATTCGTGATTCTAGCACTGAAAGTGTATTACCAACTAGTGGTATTAACCCATAGGTGGTAAAACAAGGGTCAAGTGTTATATTCCATGTTTCAAGGTCACAATATACATTTGAACTGCGGCCCGCACTTACGCCTGCCAGAATCTATGATACTTAACGCTCTTCATTGACGTCCGACTGAATAGAATTACATCTATAGCTGTTGCTACGATCCAACTGAACAAGCCATGTTTATATTTCGGTTGTTGGTAACATTTTTTAACACTAGATTTACAGATGCTTGATCCATGAAGGAATACATTGACATTGTAAGTAATTCGAGAAAAAACATGACATTTACAAAGTAGTAAGTTATTACATTATAAATAGTTCAAGCAGCCCTACCAATAACTTTTTTGAGTGACTGTGGAGGGCAGTTAATACAGTCCTAGATCTTAGCCTATCAGAAGAATTGTTCGGTTAATAAAAATTTAGAAGTATCAGGCTATCTTAAATGCTAGGAGGTTGTTCTGTGGATTATATCAGGGAAAGTATCAAGCTATCATGAGAGTTAGGAGGAGATTTTGGGGATGATACGGAAAATATCAGGATATCATGAGTGTTAGGAGGTTGTTCAGTTGATGAGGTTATGGAAAATATCTGTTTATGAGTGCTAGGACGTTGTTCTGTGGATAATATTAGAGAAAGTATCAAGCTATCATGAGAGTTAGGAAGTGATTCTGGGGATGATATGTAAAATATCAGGCTCTCATGAGTGTTAGGAGGTTGTTCGGTGGATGACATTATGGAAAATATCAGGGTATCATGGTGTTATAAGGTTGTTTTGGGGATGACATTAGAGAAAGTATCAGGCTATCGTGAGTGTTAGGAGGTTGTTCTGTGGATACAAAGTATCTTGAAGCTCTTATTTGTTGATCATGAAGGGTAAGTTTGCTCAGTGAAGTTTCGGAGAGAGCGAGTGAGATCAAACTATCAAGGTTCTCTCCTCTCAGATTCCGAGTTAGTCACGTGGCCAGGACGTGACGTGATGAAACGTCATAGCCCCGGGAGGAAATGGCGCAGTTGGTTGAGTCAATAAACTCTCCATGGACAAGTTTCAAACGAGGCAATCACGAGATTTGTGGATACAAGAGTAGATAGAAAGGGTTTGGTTCTAGTTCTGTGGAAGTCAAGGGACTTTGTTTTAATATATTAACTAACTGTTTCCAAATAATTAAAATAGTTCTATTGTGTGCTCCTTGTTCTAGTACTGGGGGCGTAGAAAGATGGGTGGTGGGTACATCTGTGCATATATACACATACACACTTTAAGGTATAGTAGCATTTTCTAGTGGACCCCTTTGGGAAAAATACCTTTTTACGCCCTTTTAATACCCGTCTGAGATAGACGCATTGGTCAGGGGGAAGTTATAATTTAAAATAAATTTACCATCACTTTGAAGGAAGAGGAGTGGGAAATCATTTAGTAACAAACCTTACGACACCATCCCGCGATTCAAACCCTAATCTCACTGTCACAAGCAAACCGTAACGGACTAGACAAACTCCTTTGGTCACATGACCATCAGTATAGGCCAGAATAAGTCAGTAGGTACATAATACCAAGAACTACTTTCATATAACATGGAGGTAATTAAACTTTACTTACAAATCACGTGAACTCTGTATTCAATGGTTTATTTTTCTAGGTTTTTATGATGTAGGATTGCCGTTAATTAATTTTAGAGCTCCTCTTATTAGTATAAACCAAAATCTGTAAAATTCTGTAAATAATTTAAAACAAGGAAATTGAAACATTTAATACGTGAATGTTTCCTAAATGATTCATTATATAATATATTGAAATAAAAATAAATGGTACGCTGCATCACACGGAATTTCTCTCGCTTTTATCTTAAAAGATACATATACTAAAAGCTCGTAAGATTTGTAAAACGAAATGATAGGTCTATACATTGTTGTAGAAACACTACACCAAAGATCATAAATGAAATAATACACATTGTTACTTACTCTATGGAATTAGGAACTAGGAACACTGTTACATAAAAGTGAGAAAATAGAAACATATTTGTCCACCAAAGAGCATAAGAATCAAATTCATATTCAAAGAGCTGAATTAAAAAGTATATTTTACTCTAGCTAAGAAATTTTTTGTTTTATGAAAATATATTTCAATTAAATATTTTTATATTTAATAGTTCTACAACTTTACAATGATAAGTTATTTTGCATCTCAAATAGTTGCGGAGAAATGATCAAAATTGGAAAATTTCTCCATGTAAAGTATTCTCAAAACCATTTTCATGAAAAAATATGAGTTGCCATCTTGTTTATAATGGTAAACAGTGTCTAGATATAGAATGTAATTAAAATTGTTAAAGCGAATTAGGATAAAATAGTTTTTTCTCTTTTTTCCTTCAATAAACTACCCTTAAATTTAGGGTTGGATGTCTAATTCTGAAAACCGCTTGGGGGGAACTTATGTAAACCCCAGATACCAAATTAGAGCTCAATCGGTAAATAGTTTCGGGCTCTAGCCCAAGTTACAGACAGACGGCATTGAGAAAGTCATTTTATTTGGTTTCATTTATAAAATCTTGAGTTAGATTTTTTGACGATCACCACACTTCTCTCCCCGAGGGGTCATGAGAAAGTAAAAGTATTCACAGTTTATTGTCTGGTCTAGTTAAGTATATTAAAATCAATTGAATTTTTTCCACAGCCCTTTATGATTCATTTTTATGATGACTACGTTTAAAAAAGGAGGAATGGAAATAGAACGTGGTAGAACGTTTTGAGCCCAGATGTTGTGTAATGAACGCACCCCCCTGTGTTTTGCTTGGTCAGATAGCTGAACATGCACTCTAGTTAATACAGTAGGCCATGTCTTGTTTATTTGGAGGAAAGAATAAGGAAATAATGCGACATTCTTAGACTGTTGATGCAATAAATATTTTTTTCCAACACTAGGAATGTCAAACTCGATGTCTTAATACACTCAACTATGAGTATCGATATGGTATAGAAATAATCGATAGTCAAACTTATTTTCAATACCTTAATTATTCTTATCTCCCAGACCTTGGTGAATTCACATAATTTGACTAAACTTTATTATCATTTTCATTTGACTCACCATGATTGGTATTTGTTTTCTGTGAGTCTAATAGATGGAATTGACTTGAACTAAGAGCTATAGTTACCTTGTTTGGACCAAGCTGGCTCCCTTTGAAAGGCCGAAACTGAGGAACCGATCGATCGACACGAGTAAAAATTATATAAGATTTATATAGCAATAGAAATAGAATTCGTTACCGATGGGGCTAGTAAGAAAAACAAAATAATGTCCTTGAAACAATTCCACTATCTTTAAATCCATTTAATACATAGAAAAAATTATAATAAAACGTGAAAATGGCGGACCTGTTTTAATGTATTTATAGTAGAGATTTATTTAATAATAATATAACAGAAATAGTTTATATGTATGTAGTGTTTATTATCTGGTTCTACATTAAAGAGACAAACCTTATACTTTTTTATTTTTATATAAAACTACATGAATGGCTGCCTTTCCAAACTAATTCCAAAGTTTGGATCTAGGTGTTCTCTGTTAAGGTTTGATCCATAATAATTAATTTAATTTTAGCACCGCGTCTTACTACCCGTTTGGGTTATACGCTTAAGTACTATTTTCACTAATGGATTAGGAATTGGGAAGGTTGAATTTAGAGGAAGTGAACCCGCATTTGCGTGGAGGGAGAGTGGAAAACCATTTAGGAACCCCCCTCCCCCCAGTTCACCCGACCGAGATTCGAACCTCGATCTCCCCGTCCTCTGTGGTCTGGCTCAACACGACTGGCGCGTTAGTCAACTACGCCACCGAGGCGGGTTGGATCCATAATAAATCACGTAACTTTTTTTTAAGCTCCCCTTCCCCAAGTAGTATCATGCAGATATTAGAGCTCCCCTTCCCCAAGTAGTATCATGCAGATATTAGAGCTCCCCTTCCCCAAGTAGTATCATGCAGATATTAGAGCTCCCCTTCCCCAAGTAGTATCATGCAGATATTAGAGCTCCCCTTCCCCAAGTAGTATCATGCAGATATTAGAGCTCCCCTTCCCCAAGTAGTATCATGCAGATATTAGAGCTCCCCTTCCCCAAGTAGTATCATGCAGATATTAGAGCTCCCCTTCCCCAAGTAGTATCATGCAGATATTAGAGCTCCCCTTCCCCAAGTAGTATCATGCAGATATTAGAGCTCCCCTTCCCCAAGTAGTATCATGCAGATATTAGAGCTCCCCTTCCCCAAGTAGTATCATGCAGATATTAGAGCTCCCCTTCCCCAAGTAGTATCATGCAGATATTAGAGCTCCCCTTCCCCAAGTAGTATCATGCAGATATTAGAGCTCCCCTTCCCCAAGTAGTATCATGCAGATATTAGAGCTCCCCTTCCCCAAGTAGTATCATGCAGATATTAGAGCTCCCCTTCCCCAAGTAGTATCATGCAGATATTAGAGCTCCCCTTCCCCAAGTAGTATCATGCAGATATTAGAGCTCCCCTTCCCCAAGTAGTATCATGCAGATATTAGAGCTCCCCTTCCCCAAGTAGTATCATGCAGATATTAGAGCTCCCCTTCCCCAAGTAGTATCATGCAGATATTAGAGCTCCCCTTCCCCAAGTAGTATCATGCAGATATTAGAGCTCCCCTTCCCCAAGTAGTATCATGCAGATATTAGAGCTCCCCTTCCCCAAGTAGTATCATGCAGATATTAGAGCTCCCCTTCCCCAAGTAGTATCATGCAGATATTAGAGCTCCCCTTCCCCAAGTAGTATCATGCAGATATTAGAGCTCCCCTTCCCCAAGTAGTATCATGCAGATATTAGAGCTCCCCTTCCCCAAGTAGTATCATGCAGATATTAGAGCTCCCCTTCCCCAAGTAGTATCATGCAGATATTAGAGCNAAAGAAAGTTTTTTTTTTTTAAACAAATTCTTTCATAAATAAAACCACAACAGGTGTGTTTATTTGTTGAGAACAAACTTAATCAAGTTGAGTCTCTGTTATATATTTGTACTGCAACACTTTCCTTTGTGCCAACCACCTTTGTGCCAACTATTGTTCAGCGAAAGTTTTGTTTGTGTGTTTGTGTCTCTTTGAGAATTCAACATCGCGTGTTTTTATAAACGTTCATTAGCATGTCTGTCAGTTGTTTTTTTGTTGTTCCTGCGTGCGGTCAGCTGCACCAAGCGACATGAATTCCGGTCCGGTGGAAATATCCCCTCGGATGGATGATTACAAAAACATGCATTATTTAAAATAAAACATGCGCTACGTAATATTGAGGCTCGTGGTCGGATACTGCGATAGTACTTCTCTTCTGGTATGGGTTTGGGTCCAAGGGCCGTATGCAAGAACTTGACTTAGTGGATGCTAAGTGGACACTAGTGTGGTTATGTTTGCGTCATCATAGGCTAAAAGGTTGACTGGTAGTGTGCTCGGGACCACACTATCGGTCCACTAAGGATTCACTATAGGTTCTTGCATACCGCTCTAGGTGTGGTTTTATTGATAGCAGGTTTACTCCTATAATCTGGTCTACGAAACATATTTAGGTGAACTTTAAGTTGGGGATGTTGGGACTCAAGAAGAGGCCAGTGTTTTTCGGTTTTTATGGTGAAACTTTTTTTTGCCAAAATAAACAAAATATTACTTCACTAGAATCAGAGGCCAGATCCAGCTTTGACACTTCGTCGCACCTGGCTACACAGGAACTTCTATCCCAACTGGACTTCGGGTATCTCACCCGACTAACCAGCCTAGAACCACGAGCGGCCTACGCAAGACGCCACCCCAAAGAAATGGCACAAGACCAGATGCTACAAGACTCAATGACAGCGATGGAGGAATGCTTCCGACAAATAACAGAGCAGTTTGGCGAAACTAGTCAGGCTGCACCGACCCCCGGTGCTGGGGCTCCGAGTCTTTCTACAAATCAACCCCCTACGATATTCAATGCTTTATCGGAGGAAGCAGCCTGGGCATCGTTGGAAACCGTAAACACTCCAATGCTTGCCGCCACACAGGAGAAGGCGCTTCGGCTGGCCCTAGCCGCCAAAGCCAAACTCATGGAAATTCAACCGGGATGCGACGCTCACAAGACGATGTTCCTGGTCGGCATGATGGCGGACTACCCACAACTACCCCTACGCAGTCAACAGAAACTACTCCAACGCCTAAATATGGTTTTCATCGCGTTCACCAAGTCATGGAATTAATCCATCTTAGCAGCAAGGGACGCCGCCACAGCCGCAATCTACCCCCCGGGGTTTCAACCACCAGCTCCGCCACAAATCATCTATCGAGATCAACCAGCATCAAGGCCCCCCAGGGGCCGAGGATCTGGGAGACAGAAGAAATAGCCTGATGGATCCGTCTGCACCTCAAGCTGAGGACATCATGGGTCTTCAACCACCAGCACTTCGCCGGTTCAAGAAAATACGTTAAATAATTGTATTTTAATAATTTGTAATCATTGTTTCTCTGTATCTCTTGTTTCCTCGATAAAGTAATGGGCCATCAGTCCGGGCCTCCCTTCTCGCTTTTTCCGGGGAGTCATGTTGGACCTTCCATCTTTTTTTCTCCTAACGCCTCAATGGGTATAAAAGCGGTGGGATGCCTAGCTCAGGACTCAGTCGGAGAAGCGGGAAGGGACCCAACACATGGTGATATCAACAGTTGTTGAATATCTGTCAAGTGTGTCCTAGAATTTAATCATAACTTTTTCTTATCATTATATGCAGTTGAATGTGGGTACAAGCAGAATGTATCTTTGTGTAAATGTCTCCAAAACTAAGGTGTTGGTTTTTGATAGGGGTGGATCAATAGATGATTGTCAACTTAGTATAAATAGAAAACTGTTAGAACAAGTGAAATATTTAGTATATTTGGGCAGAATGTTCTGTAAAAATGGAAGGATGTTTGGTGAAATCTACAGATGGGTGAATGAATTTTGGAGAGTAGTTATATGTATGTGGACTATTGCAAAGAATGAAGTATTATCGAAAGAAGCAAAGATGACAGTATATGAAAGTGTGTTAACGCCAACATTGTTTTCTGGATGTGAAGCATGGGTTTGTTAGGAGAAACACAAGAGCAAGGTGATTGCAGTTGGAATGAGATATCTAAGAAATGTGTGTGGAAAAACTCGGATGGACAGAGTCAGTAATGAATGGGTGCTAAAGGAGTGTGGTTTGAAAGGGAATCCAATGGAGCAAAGTGAAAGAAGCGTCTTACTTTGGTTTGGGCATGTGTAGAAGATGAGTATGAATCGAGTGACGGAGCAAATATATGAAGGTAGAGTGTGTGGAGCAAAAGGAAGGAGTAGGCCATATAATACGTAGCTAAATATGGTAGACGAATTTGTCAAAAAGAGAAACATTAAGAGTTTTAATAATAAAAGAGCATGTATGACTCGGTGTATGGATGTTGTTGAAGCAAAGGGAGCATGCAAGGATAGGGAAGTGTGGAGAAAGTTATTGAGGATGGGTTAAGTATGGAGTTGATGTTTGAGCTATATTCACAGTTTCTTGCCAACACCGTAAGGGAATGGCGTGATTATATATGTATGTAATGACGCTATGCTCTAATACATATTTTCAACAAATGTTGATATCACCATGTGAAGAAAATTAAACTATGTTCCTACTAGAGCAATAATTTATTTATTTTGTAAATTAAAAAAAATTATTAATTGAAAAAAAACTGAATTTTTCTCGCGTCTCCTTCTACCGTACCTTAACTCAAACTCGCCCTTCTCATCCTTTATGTAGATGGAAGATAACGTAGTTAAAATAGTTAATTATACATGAATAGCGAATCTTAGAAGATATAAATGGTCTCTAGGTTATGGATATCAATCAATTTACGGGTATTAAACATGATGTGGCTACATGTGTAGCCTAAAGATAATTTCTATCGTCAAAGCTTTGGAATACATGAACAACTTATTGTATTAGTGTTAAATTTCTTCCACGATCTTTGCTTTATGATTGTACAATTTTCACCGTAGAAACGGCAACCTAAAGCCACTCTCAAGTTGTCAGTGACTGTGATATCAATGATAGCTCATGGTAGCATATGATTTCATCATGTCCATCACAGACTATGCCTTAAAACTATGAGTGAAGAATGGTAAATATATACAGGGTATATTTTAATTGGTGTCAAAAATATTCTAGGGGCGTATTCCCGTCCAGCAATTTATTATAACTGTGTGTCTAGAAACTCTTAGTTCCTGAGGTAGGAGGAAATTATTGTTGAATTAGGCCGGCCACACGCCAGACGCAACATTTTGTTTCGCGACAAGACATTTTGTCGCAACGTGCTGCAACGTCTCGACTGACATAAGATCCAATGAAGCTGTGCTCACTGCTTGCGACAATGTCGCGAGGAACTTCGAGATGTCTTGCGACAAAAAGGAGATGCTCCTTTTATTTATGTTTCGCGACAAAACCTGTAAGCCATTTGAACTACACATGCGCCAGTCCCTGAATAACATGTGGATTTTTGGCCATGTTGTTATTTTAATTATTTTGAAAAACTGAGTTTTACTACAAATCTATTAATGTATCATCTTCTATTTATTGGGTGAACCCAGTATTGTTTTTTCTGGCTGCGAGTCAAAAATCTGTGTAAATTGCCATAAAATAATGGCTACGTCTGCTTCTTCATTAGCCATCATAGTCACCCAACTGCACAAATATACTCTTTTTTTCCAAAGAACTTATTAAACACTGCAGTCAACTCTTTGATCACTCACTAACAAATGGTGGGAAATCGAACAATAGCTTGCTGCGATTCAAAATGTCTCAGACATATCTACACCAAATGCAACGTGAAGCGACATTTTCCCTCTAAACAAATTGTCGCGAGTCATATGTGGCATTTGGTGTGTGGCCAGCCTTAATAAGCAAACTAACTGAAGAAATAATGCAACCAAACAAAACAAAGTTTAACAGAAATTAACAAAAGCACAAGACAAAATATTTTATAACAAAATGTGTTCAAAATGTTGTCGTCCTTCTTAGATGTATCCTTTGAGCCTGCGTTCCATGATTTTTCTTATTCTGTAGAATACACCTGAGGTCTTAAGTTTTCGTTCACCTTCATTTACGATATTCTCTCTTAAAACCTCAACAATGGACTTTAAATGTACCCAAAGATAAAAACCCATTGGGTTCAAGTCTTATGATCGAGCAAGCCATTCAATTGATCCCTGAGGAAAACATTTAATAAAAGCTAAAACTAATATTATGTTTTAATATAATGTTTAAATGAACTTTTCTTAGTGTTAAGTCGATGGGAATACGCCCCTAGAATATTTCACACAAATTAAAATACACCCTGTAAATGCCATATTTGAACTTTAAATAAAAGGAGAAGTTATAGCAGATATCTTAACATCCAAAGATAAATATTAAGACTGTAGCAGTGACTAAAAATAATTAAGTACGCAGATGATCAAGTGGTGATGGAAGATTCGGAAGAAGACCTGCGGGACATGCTGGATGGTGTTACAAGAGTTGGAAAGGAATTTGGAATGAAGGTAAACATCGGTAAGACGAAAGTGATGAGAGTTGGAAAGGAAGAAGACAATGTTGTTATATCTGCTGAAGGGAAGAAACCTAGATCAAGCAAGGTTGGTCAAATATTTGGGAGGTCTGGTGACTTGGGATGGATACTGTACGGAGGAAGTTTAAAGCAGGATAGCTATGGGGAAGGGAGAGGGGATTACCGACAGTGGGAAGAATACAGATTGAGCTAAGAAAGAGGTTTGCAGAGTGTTTCGTGTGGAGACGTATGGATCTGAGACGTGGACAAGCAGAAAGAGGGAACAAAGGTATTTGGAGGGTTTTAAAATGTGGTGGAGAAGGTGAAATTGATGGACAGGGTGAGGAATGAGGGGACGTTGAGGAGGGTAATAGAGGAAAGGAATCTGATAAAGATGATAACGAAGAGAAAAACGTCTTGATTGGGCCACACCACGTAGGTATTGTTAAATGAAGAGGATTATGGGTGAGAAGATAGAGGGGAAAAGAGGAAGGGCAAGGATTAGAATGCTAACAAGAAGGGAAGAAACTACAAAAGGATGAAAGAAGACGCTCAGGACCGAGGAAAATGGGAGATGTCCAGTTGATACCTGTCTCAGAACAGATTCACAGAAGAAGAAGAAGTGACAGGAACTTGGAGGAAACGAGCTCAAATCTTAACAGAACTACTAGTTTGTTGATCTAGATATAAGTTTTTTCATTTAACTATTATTATTCCTTAATTTATAAACAAGATTGGCGTGGGCAAGATTCCATACTGAGAGGTGAAATTTGATTAAAAATTTATTTTTGTATTCCACACCTAGGCTAGCATTCTTATCCCTTTCAACCCTAGCCATGTTTTAAAAATAACCCAAAAGGAATGTATTGTATACAAAGTTCCTTGCCATTTTGTGCCACTACAGCTAAATCTCCGCTCCCCCCCTCCCTTCACCAAACAAAATATGTGCACATACGACCCTACGACGTGCATGGCTGTACAAACCGATCCAAAGTTGACTGAACACAAGCTCTAAATAATTCCCGACGGCCCAAGAAGGAACGTGACCTGAAACAATTGTTTGTCCCGAGGGAGACAAGTCTCACCCTACGCTGCGCGCGCATCGGTCCCTGTCTACCTTCTACTTATAGAGCTACGAGTCAACTGTTTCCGGCTCCAAGAGCTTCAGTATCCGGACCTGTGGCCATTAGTCAGCCGGGAAACACCTGTCAACAAAGAACAACATTATGAACATTGTTTATATACTCGGCCGGGGCAAGGTTATCAGGAGCCCCGCGAGACTTGCAATTTGCGCCCCAGTTGTAATATAACATACATAAACCACTATCCACTGAGTGACGCAAAATAATAATAATAATTAAAGGGGACCAAAATAATGGATAGATAAAAAGAAAAATAATCAAAAATATTATCCCTACGTTTCTCTCTTTTCTCTTAATATTTTCAGAAGCTTCTTATTAAATATCAATGTGATTCGCCGACCAAGCTACCCCAAATGTCATAAAACCATAAGATGAATTATGTTATTAATAAATCTTTAATATATATATACTCAATATTAGATAAAATATTTAGATTTTATTTCCTTATCTAGAAGTAACTAGGTGCTTATTTTATTTAAATTATTTTAAAACATTTAAAAAAATTATCCTTTTTTCGAATGCCAGACTAATACTTTTGCTACCGCCCTTGACTCACTTAGGTTCACTTAGGGCCGGTCTTATGACTCCTGTCTAGATATTAATCTGGCAGATAAATATTTATATCTAGTCTATAAGTTAAAAATGCTTCTTATGACTGCCAGATAGCATTTATATACCAGATAAAATGTATTTATCCATCACATTTTTATCGTAAGGTTTAAGTACTTGATAACCTCTATCTGAAAGTTAAAATGGTTGTTGCCATAGTGACGCGTTGTTTTTCATGAGGGTGACCTGGTGGTCTAGGGGTAAGGTGTCAGACTTCTGTGCTGAGGGTCCGGGGTTCAAACCTCGGTCCCGGCACAGATTTATCTGATTGCCGAACCCTTCCTTCACCTCTGACAAGACGTGTATTAATCACAACTTGTGAATGTGAGGAATGCCAGGCCTCCACCGTGGTTCGGATTCCACGTTAAACTGTAGGTCCTCCATTTCATCTCGCAATCACCCTACCATTACACATTAGCGTAAGTGCGTATAACCCGAACGGGTAGTAAGACGCGCTAATAATAATAATAATAATAATAATAATAATAATAATAATAATAATAATAATAATAATAATAATAATAATAATAATAATAATAATAATAATAATAATAATAATTTTCATGAGGTTTCGCCTATCAGAATCTGTTTTTAGGTTAAAATCTTGGCTCGAGTGTTTAGTAAGCACAGGCCCGAGCTCTAACTATATATAGTTATAACATTTAATTCACATTTTTATATAAACTGACAAGCTATTTGTAGAGTTATATTTATATAAGAACAAATTATCAAAATGTGAGTACAATAAATGAAATTTTGTAAACGTTGTACCCAACTATTGATAACATTTTGGCAGACACCAAAATTATTACTTGCAAGACATCTTAGTTTCTGCTCCAACGTGACGCCATCTGTTTACTCGCACTCGTTTAGCCACCATTATTTAACAAATGTTGAGCGTTGTAGCAACTTGCCAGGTAGTAGCGGTAGCAGAAGGGCTTATACGCATTCGCGCACCAGTTAAAACAGTACCAACCTTGCATTTTCTGCATAAAAATATATTTATACTCCAGATAGTTATCGGGCAGATAAATTCAGTTCATAATACGCGTAAAATATTAAAGTGTCTGATAACCTTTATATGTTCGCTAACTTTAACCTCCCGATAGCAATATTTATCTAGTAGTCATAGAACCGGCCCTTAGTGGACCACAATTTTCTTATGAATGGACATAATATCCAACAGCTAGAAAACGTTACAAGATCTACTTTAAAGTATACAAACGTCAAGTCAATTGATCTGCAACCCGATTCTTTGGCCACGTGGGCTGACGCGCGCTACTTTCATGTTGGATTAGACTTCCGAAGACGGGGAGATAGGGGTTCGATTCCGGTCGGGTGCACTGAGTGTGGTATTTCCTAAATGGTTTTCTACGCTTCTTACACGCAAATTCGGGTGCACTTCCTCTCGATTAAACTTTCCTAATTCCTAAACCATTAGTGTAATTAGTACATAGGCGTACAAACCGAACTGGAAGTAAGACGTGGTGCTAATAAATAAATAAATAAATAAATTGATCTGCAGCTGTCATTTTCGATATAAAAATTAATACCTGTAAAATAAAATCAATAATATAATAAAATGTTAACAATATTGACCCCAAAGAAAGTTTGTATTTTATAAAAGGTTCTTTATATGAAAATTGGTCTGTGTTGTCCGACAGTTGCCTCCGGGTTACCTGATGGCAGTCACATTTTAAAGACTCTGCTCTGAACTGTATTAAATCAAGAACAGATTACCTCCATGTAAGTAAAACGGACTTATATCACTACAACTCCCGATAAACTCTAATAAGTCCCACTTCAGTGGCCGCATGGTCTAAGGTGTCACTCTCGCACTAGACTAGACCACAGCTGACAGAGAGATCGGGATTCAAATACCAGTCGGGTGTACTGAGGTCAGGTTTCCATAAATGGTTTTCCACTCTCTCTCTCTTTGTTCACGCAAATGTGGGTACACTTCCTCTAAATATAATCTTCCTAATCCCTAAAACCGTTAGAGTAATTAGTACGTAGGTGTATAAACTGGACGAGTAGTAAGACGTGGTGCCGAAAAATATTTATTCCCTGACTTTAATATTTCCTAATTTGCCCATTAATATGTTTATTGCTAGCTAAAATTATTCCTAAATATTTAATCTCATTAACGCTGCCAAACTATATTTGCTTAAATATCACGTCTCTCTTTAACCTTTTCTTCTTTGTGAGGCACCTGCGAGCCGTCACTGCCTTAAATTACATTTACTCCACAAGAATTGCGTCATGTACTTTTACTCAAGTGTTGATTGACTCTTTGCTGCTGGCACTTGGCATTTCTCCCCTGTGCGTTGTGGAGGAATGAAGGGGGAGGGGCAGACGTCAATTCTATCTCTCTCTCTTTACAGTATAGAGAGGGAACTGATAGATTCCTCTCCGCCGGAAACGGCCAATTAATGTTAGCAAGCTCTCTACCAAAAGGTTTTCTTCTAAAGTGCAAGGAACGGTTTACTTGCAAGGGGGTGGGGGGGATTCTTGCGGTTTGATTCAAGTAGCCCGACTAAATAGTATATTGTGTAGCTTGAGAGTGTTATTATATTCACAACACACTTAACTTGTGTAGCTTGAGAGTGTTATTATACTCACAACACACTTAACTTGTGTAGCTTGAGAGTGTTATTATATTCACAACACACTTAACTTGTGTAGCTTGAGAGTGGTATTATATTCACAACACACTCTAGCTTGTGTAGCTTGAGAGTGGTATTATATTCAAAACACACTCTAACATGTATAGCTTGTGTAGCTTGAGAGTGTTACTATATTCACAACACACTCTAGCTTGTGTAGCTTATGAGTGTTATTTTATTCACAACACACTCTAACATGTATAGCTTGTGTAGCTTGAGAGTGTTACTATATTCACAACATACTCTAGCTTGTGTAGCTTGAGAGTGGTATTATATTCAAAACACACTCTAACATGTATAGCTTGTGTAGCTTGAGAGTGTTACTATATTCAAAACACACTCTAGCTTGTGTAGCTTATGAGTGTTATTTTATTCACAACACACTCTAGCTTGTGTAGCTTGAGAATGTTACTATAGCCACACTACACTCTAACTTGTATAACTTGATATTGTTATTTTAATCATAATACGAGGCTCTATATTTTTAAACTTAAGAGTATCACAATAGCTCTCTCTATTCATTGATTACTTTAAAATCAAAGAACACTTTTTTAATGTGTAGTAGCAGTTGCTAAATTTTTCTTATTTTCTGGTCTTTAATAGCAACTAGAATTAGTCTAGAAACCTAAGTAGATTACGAGTCCAAAAAAACTTGTTCTTTGGAGTTGTGTATACCTGATGAACACAATAGAATGGTATATTATAGTATATGTATATATTGTTAAGGTCTAGGTCGATATGAACATTTTACGATAGCAAATATCTGGTTATTGAATCTCAGGTGATGGTGATGTATTCGTAAATACTCCGATTATAATATTAAAGTACACTAGACTCGCGATCCTCCAGCCTAAGGTGGCTGCATTCTGGGCTGCATAACAGAAAATTCGGATAATACGGAATCTTAGTGTAGATAATTTTCAGTGTGGGTTTGCCTCATGGAGCTACGCCTCACGCACATCTCCCTTGACACAACTTCTGTTTCCAGCCATATCAAAACAGCTCTGCTATCTACACCTCCTTTGACACAACTTCTGTTTCCAGCCATATCAAAACAGTGCTGCTACATACACCTCCTTTGACACAGCTTCTGTTTCCAGTCATATCAAAACAGTGCTGCTACATACACCTCCTTTGACACAGCTTCTGTTTACAGCCATATCTAAACAGTGCTGCTATCTACACCTCCCTTGACACAGCTTCAGTTTACAGCCAAATCAAAACAGTGCTGCTATTCACACCTCCCTTGATACAGCTTCTGTTTCCAGCCATATAAAAACAGTGCATCTATCTACACCGACCAATAGTACTGTATTATACACCAACCGCATGTATAGCAGTTATGCTTGCTGTCTTCAATGTAACAGCTGTAAGACGTTTGCGATCTATTTTTTATTAATTACTAGTGGATATGTACCGGTTTGTTTATTTTAAAACGCACTTGTCAATACAGAGACCCGGGCTGGATATTCTCGACTCTATAGTGTATTCATTTATCCGGTAGACAGAATATCTACAACGAGTGTGAGAAGATAGATGGAGTCTATTATGTTGCTTTATTGCAAGGTTTCTCAAAATGAGGTCCATGCACCACCACTGGTTTGCCAAAGTGTTCTAAGACTGAAGCGTAGGGGGAAAATAATCTGTGAAAGAGCTAAAGAATGTAACATTTACATGATAATCCGCTAAGTCATCAATGAATTGCACAACGAAAAGTGTTACATGTGGAATGTGCATAATAAACAAAGTATATCATATTCTGAAAATTGATGGTGAATTCCTCTCTAAAATTATTAACAGCTTCGGCTATTTGATTCACAAAGTATAGTTCAATATATATTTTACCTCTTGATAAACACACGCCCTTCGTTAACCCTGGGAGGTAGCAAGCATATCTCGCAAGGTTCCACTATAGCAGTGTTTCTCAAAGTGTGGCTCGCAGCCGCTTATCAAATGGTCAACTATACAGCAGGAAGTTTAGTAATAATAATTAATTAAATAATGTTGATCACTTACAACACCAAAATTCGAGTTGTAAATTGGGAGACACGAGTCAAATAGAAAAGGAAATCTGAACCAACCCTAAGTCAACAAATATGAAATATTATTTTATCAAAAGTTATAAGGTTTATAGTGTTAAAAACAATTAAAATAACTATTAATTACTAATTAAATGTAATTATATAATTTTTGTTTACATTTCATTTACAGTAGCGTGAAAATTAATCCGAACAAAGATTTTTTTTAGTTTTTTTTTGTCTACTTTGTGGCCTCACTGTTTGACCCCACCCATTCTCTGTTTTGTCTGTGAAATGTGAGGTTATTGTTGTTTGTTTATCTAGCAATTGGCATGTATTAAATAGTGTTTTATGGAAGTTTATTCAATCTTTTATTAAAAAATCATATATTCACTTTTTTTTTGTATAGTGTATAGTGAACATATAATAATGGATGAAACTCCAAGGCAAGGTTCCAAAATTGTTTCTCTTTCTAAACTTGCCAGTATGACACAACGACAAGTATCTTCTGAGTGTGGTGTTTGATTTGGTACAGTGAATGCTATTTTATTGAGACTGGTTTCTTTTCACCTCGAAGGAAGGGCAAGTGTGGCCGTGAATAGAAACTAATCCAACACAGGATCAGTTATTACTGAGAAAAAATTAAACTTGACCCAAAAATATGTGCTGTGGACTTAAATCGAGAATTAGTAGCAAGTGGAATAGATTTACATGTGCCAACTGTTAGACGCCGACTTCTTGCAGCTGGACGGAAAGCTCGCCGGCCAGCTAAAAACAGCTTTTAGCACCAGTAATGTGCAAAAAGAGGCTCTTATGGGGCAAAGCACATGCAAACTAGACCAAAGAATAGTGGGAAAATGTTAAGTTTTCCGACGAGTCACACTTTTATGTTCAGGGGCAAAGAGTTGCATACGTTATAAAAGTATCAAACGATAAAACGTGACAAGCTCATTTCCAACAATTAGTTAAACATCCCCAGATTTTTTTTTTCACATTTGAAGGCCCTTCCTTGTTCATTAGTACGAGTGGATGGTGTTTTGGAAAGTGATGGATATATCACAATTCTGCAGGAAAAGGTTGTAATACAACTTCATAATATAGTTCCACAAGGCAATGGATTGTTCCAACAAGATTTGGCTCCATGACATGCTGCAAAAAAAAAGTGATTTTTTTTTTAAGAACAAAACATTAAAATATCTCCAGTGGCCAGGCAGCTCCACTGACCTAAGTCCAATCAAAAATCTTTGGGTGATTGTAAAAAAAAACTCTGAAATTGAACTGTACCACAAAGACTGACCTCATTAAATCATGAATACAGGTATGGTTTTGTGACGAACAAATCACAAAAATGTGTGATACACTTGTTGAATCAATACCAAATTGTGTATGGGAACTAATTGAGAATAAAGGAGGGTATATTACGTACTAGATATTTACAAATTGTACAGGTATGATTTTTGTTTTCTAAATAAAGTTACGTTTTATCAAATAACATCTGTGTACGGATTAATTTCCACGCTAATGTAATGAATTATGTGTGTGCTGTGTTTATGGTCGCAAAACCTAATTACCTGAAAATAGTGTTTTTCTGAATAATTTTCAACCCTCTCCCGCCTTCCTTCCAGGGTCCCCCGTGGTCCCAAAGTGCGCATAGCTTCCATTCGGTGTTTATCTATCCCTACAAATCTTAGAAAACTGCTCTATAGTGTAGTTTATAAGACAGGGCTGTATTATAATCCTTCAAAGTTAGGAATGTTACCCTTCAGGGTGTACACTATACAATGTCCTTAATTCGGCAAGGGGAATCGCGGCGGAGTGTTTGGACGGGTGGTCCTCCTAAGTGCCAAACGCCTATAAAGTAGTCCTCTGTTGGGAAAAAATTGAGATACACTTGTTTATCAGAAATCATTTGATAATATCATGAAGTTAACGTCGTTGAGAGAAAGTAAACTATGTATCTATTTTATAGAGTCATCTCGTTCCCTTTAAATATGTTGTAAATTTCCCTGTTAAATATTTAAATGCAATTTTCCCGCCACACACATGTATGTGTAGAGTCGCTGCTTAGTCCTGTCTTGAAGGACACAGTTCCTTGTTATTAGTATTCCACTCGAATCGTCCTGGTAATATCCGTTTTACCGCGATCTGGGCAGGTCCGTGAAGTTGGAAGCACCCATAATGGCACAAGTTATGGGATCTATACCAATATTTAGTGCTGAATTTGTGTCTCCAGAATATCCTGTTCCAAAAAACTAAATTATAACACGTTTATCTGCATAAAAAGTGAAATAAGACTAAAAATATTATGTTTATCAATAATCACTCTGTTATGAAAGCTATGTAACACTACACTGTCATTAAGATGACTTCTCATTTGTTCCGATACTTTTCTTAGTTTAGGATAAATCCTGTGTGAGATATGTTGAAGTAATATAAAAACCACTTTATCATTTGGCTAAAAGCATTAAATAAATCTTAAAAAATTAAGTTAAAAAATTTGCTAATATTGTGTCCGATCTGGAGGCCATCATTTTGTAGAAAATTAATAAAATGGTAAATTAATTATTTTATTTAATACTTAGAGTTTGATTTTGTTTAGTCGTTTTTCTCTTTGCTCAAAAAGGAAGTGAAATGGAACTAATATTCAAAATGACATTTTGAGATAGTTTTCAGATCACTACAACTTTCCAGAGTTTGGTTGTTTAATCCAGGAATACTGTGCATATTTATGACTGTAAATGAAAAAAATATTAACAATTTTACTATAGCTGTTCAATGTATTGATGTTGTATTGTTTAAAATACACTTTTATTTGAATAGCTATTGTATTTTTTTTCAAAGTTTGTAAACAATTAACAAAAAATTACTCTGGCCATGTATCAACTGTAGAATTAATAATTAAATTTTACATAAAAATTCGAGGCCAACATATGATTTACTGAGCCCCTTAATGTCATAGTATGCTATTAAAAATTATTGTTAACCATTTTTATACAAAATATAGGTTTTTAAAAATATATTTCTTTGTTGGTGATAAAAAATTATGAGCCATTGTGAATGCAGCACTGCCATGTGCTGAAGGCTACCAGCAGTAGCGTAGTGCCATAAATTACCAAAATGTTGTCAATAGGTTGTGCTGAATTTGTACCTCAAAAAACACATTTCAATAACTTGTGCCAACTTAATTTTTCTTTAAAATACTTTCATGTGCTACCAATACTTATAGAATCACTATCAGGAAAAAAAAGACTTGATACATGATATGATATATTATTCCTTAGTTTCTGTTACATAACATATACATGGTATCACGAAGGTTTTTGGAAAAAAAGAAGAATAAAACTGTTGGTTCCACACGTTTAAATTAGCGTATGCACACTCCAAATAGCAGCTACACTAACGTCACACATTATTACATAAATAACAAAATGTACTGTACCTTTGAAATAATATTATTTATTTAAACTATCATTAAAATAATATTGGTTTAAGGTGCAGCTAGACTGACAAGTAATCTCGCGCGAGATAATGCTGTCAGAAAGTTCTGTCACAAATGTAAACGGCTCTGAGAGTATATTTCTGATGACTCGCGCAAGTTGTTCCGTGAGACCCACACTTCCCTGTCTAAACACACTCCTCACCACTTCCTCAACCTCTCACGGAATATCAAAACTATATTTTCTGCGAGACGTGAGCGAGTTAAGGACCGACTACACAGAGCCGTACCGCACCGCATTTTCCCGGTGGAATACTTACTATCCTTGTTTTTAAATGCAAGTGGCTACATGAGTCCGCACCGCACCGCACCGGCGTGGATGAGTCGTCGAGAGAGCATTGCTCCGCACTTTTGCGGTGCGGTGCGGACCTTGTAGCCACCTACCACCGGAAATAAAATGTCCGGGAGCTTCCGAACTTTGTTTTCATGCTAACCCCAAGCACTGTAGGGATGGACGAAACAGTGATTTTACTATATCGGTGATCACAGTGACCTTGATTTTAAAAGATCAGTGATTTACACCAGTGATTATTCACAGTGATTGGCAGTCACTATGTCAGCACTTGTAAGACGAGGCATTTCTTTCACAGCCGTTGCACGTGTAACGCTGTAGTCATTGTTTCCAACATTACGTACAAGATAAACAATATTATATACAACATTCCATTCGGCTCTCGGGCTAGAAATACGGTGCGGTCCGGCTCCGTGTAGCCATAGCTTTAATTGTCTCTTACAATGATGTCCGTCGTCCAAAAGTCGAGTGATAGTGAAGTAAGTGGGTATTTTGCTTTTGTATTTTGCTTCTAATAATTGACAATATTTCTTCAAATTAAATTGAGGACATTCGAATAAAGTTTCTAAACTGTTGGGTGTCTTCAAGTTCATTAAGAAGGTTATTGTAAGCACCATCACATTCTTAATATTCACTCGCTAACCCAGAATCACCTTTCCTTCCATTTCTTTCTACTATTGGAAAAGCTTTGGTTTAGGATTAATGATGCAGCAGCATATTTGACATGTCTGTGTTTGACGGGAGGAACTATTCCAAAACGACTTGAGACAAGCCCTGCGTGAGCAATTCTCCTCTCAAGTGTAAACATCTTTGTGAGAACTGTCACAAGTCACCCGCCAACACCGCTCGCCTGACAGATCTCACAGCAATTTGTTGCTGCTAGTGTAAACAGACCTGGACACCACTCACGGGAGGACTGTCGCAATTCACTTGCTAGTGTAGCCATAGCCCGTGACGGTGAGTTACTAAAACCAGTAAATGGCAGACGGGCCTGCATTCGGGCCGAGGGTGACCCAAGCATTTCAGCTCCACATTACTGAAGTACAAACATAGCTCGGAAATAACCCACTCTTCACGGACCTGACCAGGACAAGGCTAGAGACGAGCTTGTAGATCCTATGTGAATATATCACCCCTCACCATCCCTTATAAGGGGGAGGGGAGGAAGGAAGGGTTGTTTGATACTGAGAGCCACTAACGACGCCCTTGGGTGGGGTTGGCTGTGTGGTCTTCCCACACGTAGCCTCTCCGGCCTGGGGGATAGATTCCGGACATACTGAGAGCCACTAACGACGCCCTTGGGTGGGGTTGGCTGTGTGGTCTTCCCACACGTAGCCTCTCCGGCCTGGGGGATAGATTCCGGACATACTGAGAGCCACTAACGACGCCCTTGGGTGGGGTTGGCTGTGTGGTCTTCCCACACGTAGCCTCTCCGGCCTGGGGGATAGATTCCGGACATACTGAGAGCCACTAACGACGCCCTTGGGTGGGGTTGGCTGTGTGGTCTTCCCACACGTAGCCTCTCCGGCCTGGGGGATAGATTCCGGACATACTGAGAGCCACTAACGACGCCCTTGGGTGGGGTTGGCTGTGTGGTCTTCCCACACGTAGCCTCTCCGGCCTGGGGGATAGATTCCGGACATACTGAGAGCCACTAACGACGCCCTTGGGTGGGGTTGGCTGTGTGGTCTTCCCACACGTAGCCTCTCCGGCCTGGGGGATAGATTCCGGACATACTGAGAGCCACTAACGACGCCCTTGGGTGGGGTTGGCTGTGTGGTCTTCCCACACGTAGCCTCTCCGGCCTGGGGGATAGATTCCGGACATACTGAGAGCCACTAACGACGCCCTTGGGTGGGGTTGGCTGTGTGGTCTTCCCACACGTAGCCTCTCCGGCCTGGGGGATAGATTCCGGACATACTGAGAGTAGAGAAAGGTGGGCGAGGGAGGGTGAATGAGGGTGGGCGTCACCCCTTACTTTTTAACACAATAAGCCCTCCCCCCTCCCTTGTCCTACTTTTACACGTGCAAGACAATAAGGGGGGCGATCTTGTAGGCACATATTATTTTAGAACAAATAATATAAAATTGACTAGTCCCTGATATACTTTGAGTTTTCTATAAATAAAATATATTTAATAATTTTAAAAATTCATAGTGTTTTTTTCTTTTCTGACCATTGTTTCAATTTTTTTTCACTACACGCTTTGGTGGCCGCACACTCTAAGGCGCTATTCTCGCACTAGACTGGACTGCCGATGGCAGGGAGCTCGGGGTTTAGATCCCAGTCGAGTGTTTTGAAGGTGTTTTATTATAGATGGTTTTACACTCAATCTCCAAGCAAATTGAGGTACGGTTCCTTTAAATGCAACCTTCCTCATCCCTAACGCATTAGCGTAGTTATTGCACATGCGTATAACCCGAACGGGTTACGCGGTGATAAAAAAATAAAAATATCATTCAATAACAGGGATAAGGGGAGCTATGATATAATTGGTGCCATTTGGAGACTAATGTTCGTATTTTACCATAAAACTCTCCTTTAAACATAAGATGTACATATAATTATCTGGGGATCCCCTAGACTCCCCTTTTGTTGCTCCCCTTTAAAACTCCCTATCACCAAAACATGCTCCATCTTCTTCCCACACTAATATATTCAAGACTACGTCATAGCACCCTCAGCGTCAGGTAGAAAGAGAGGTGTGAGATGAAAGATTTTCCAGAGCAAATATGTTATTTTCGAAAAATGTCGATAAATATAACAAATACACTCGAGATAATTATCCAAAGTTTTAAAGTTTTCACTACAGTTTAATTTCTCCCGAGGACGTTAACACCAGAAACATTACCAAATGAGTTACAATAAAGTAATAACAAAGATTACAGTTATCTTCTCACACTCACGTATAGACTACAGCGCTTGGTGGTTGAGTGTGGCACCAACGTCGGGTCTGCTGTAGACAGGATATGTTACTACAGTACAAACTCGATAATCCGCCTTTCGATAGTTGGACGCTTATAGCAATTCAACGTTGTTTATGTCTTAGTTGGACCTCCAAGCCCTTCTATACAATCCGACGTCTCTTACGCGTCCAGTAGTCCGACACTTTTACTCCTCCGACGCTGGTTCCATGTAGTCCACAGTGTTTGTGACACCATCAAGCTCTTTAGTCCGACATTACTTCTTGCGCAGGAGGCTGGGCCGTTTTAAGAAAATGTGAGGCCAGGGGCAAAAAAAATCGGAGGCCCCTCTTTGTACGGCAGTTTTTCAGTTTTAGCACTAAACCGTTATAATATATTGATACGTGCTCGGTACTTATGTTAAGTACTTAATAATGTATCATATTTTATTGAATATTAATCAACCCATTAAATGCAAACAAATTAATTACATAAATAAATTCCTCTCTGTACCATTGCACTGTTAGTTTTCTGTGGACCGACAGCGGTAGCACAATGGTGGCGTATTCTACTGTACTGCAGCACATTACTCAAATAACATAGATCTTAAATTACATAAAGTTAGGGTTTTCAGGTATCTGGAAAGGAATCCTATCGCTAACCGAATACTTATTGCTGTTAATTATCTGTACACTAATTGATGCAAAATTTAGAATAATAACTCTAATTGAATTTAATATTTTTTTGGAGGAAATGTGGCCCCCTNTCTTCCCGTCAATGGCGCCCAAATGCAATGCGAGTTTAACTGACGCCTTAGACTTCTAGAGCAACACCGCGGCTATGAAACAAGAATGAAATAGTTACCAAATGAGCAAGTATCAATTATAATGCCACATTATTATTATTATTATTATTATTATTATTATTATTATTATTATTATTATTATTTTCCGACAGGTTTTGGCCTGAAATGTCGTTCGTTAAGAAACGTAATAGTGAGACTTTAAGTTTGACGTAACCACTTTAGTGGCCACGTGGTCTGACGCACTTACTCTCTTGATATACTAAACTGCCGATGACGGGGAGATCAAGGTTCGAATCTTTGTTGGGTGTACTGAGGGTGATTTTTTACAAAATGGTTTACTACTTTCCCTCCACGCAAATTCGTGTGTATTTCCTCTTAATATAACCTTTCTCATTCCTAAAACTACTATCGTAGTTAGTACATATAACCCAAAAGGGTAGTAAGACGCGATGCTATTAGAAACAACATTGAACGTAAAGTAATTGATATTTTAAGAAAGTTGTACAGTAGTGTAAGTATGGTGGACAGTCTGATATGATAAAAATAAACTCTGTCTTTTGTAACTACTCTTCGTATAACCCAAAAACTACAAGATTACCTTGCATGGTTCCCTTAAGGCACGAAAAAAATAACTTTACTGACAAATTTTAATCACTAATTGTCCTTATTTGTTTGGATTTATAGTTTGCTTGTTCCCTCACCCCCACAACAAGTACTCATCCTCTAACACACTATTCGATGTAAATCCCCAACTCAGCCCCTTATTTAATAGGCTGCAAGCCGCCACACTGGACAATTTTCATCCATATACATGGACTAGAGAGTTCTTAGCACAAAATATCCACCTGTGTAAGTCCCCTAATTTGTTGAACTTTGGGTTAGTTTTTACACAGTTTATCTTTCCATCCTATGCCCAGGTGAATGATGGTGCACTACAACAAATAACCTTATTTATTATTTAGTTTGTGAGTTGATGAACGATTTTGTAGGCTTATCAACAGATGTACAAGCCTAGAAATGACTAGATAGAGACAAGAATGGCCCCTTCCACCCTCTCAAAAATAGATAGTGACAGAACCGGTTGTATATTCGTTAATAAACTCCAGTATACGGGATAGCTATCGTGTCATCAGTTATTGGATTACCCTAATCACTTCTAAGGGATTGTGGTCGGGATCTTCTATCATGAACCTCCCTCCCCCTCCTCTTGTTATCCTCACCCTCTTTCAACCCTCCCCCTACACCCTGTCATGGCGAACACTCCAGAGTGGAGGCCAAGCATTTCGTCATTTCATGAACTGTCAGCTTTCTCCTCGTCAAGACATTTTTACTAGTAGAGGACTTGACATATTGCAGAGTATTCTCAGCCAGCCATTTTGGGTGTCTAAGCCACTAAGTTCTGAAGTTAGAAGCACTCTTCCTCCAAATCCTTGCCCACAAGATGAATTTTCTGAAAGGCTCATGATGTAATCACACGTTCAAGCTAGTTTGATATTATGATTTTAAACTGTGACTATACCCCTAGTATCCTACAGCTGCCTCGCTGATACGACTGTTTTAAATGATTACTACACCCCTTATATCCATTGTTTTAGCAATATTTCGCTGCCGGTTTCCTGCTGGAATCAAAACAAACAAGGTATATTTTGCATCTCTGTGTCAGGTTTTGTTATTTAGTGAATTATAAAAAAATATATAATTGTTTATTTTAAACATAAATAATTTATTGATGTCAGCTATGCTAATATATGACTATTGCAGTACAGTAGCTGCATTGATAAGTGAAAAAAAGGGTAAGGACTTGCTTTACGACTAATTGTTGTTTGCGACAGCGGTCTTGAATCTAACATGTTGCCATATTTAGGGTACGCTTGTAATGTAAATACAGTTCATGAAAATATGATGTGTGTTGACATTCGCCCCTCATATATCAGGGGAGTAGAAGAAAATATACCGCTATTTTTTCCGATAAAAATGTAATCTCATTAAATCCCAGGAGAATGAAGGGGATGTATTAGTAAAGGTTCTGATTATAATGTTGAAGTATCAACATAGCTGGTCTGGAGAAGACCCGACGTTAGTGACACATCCAAACACCAAGCGCTGTAGTCTATACGTGACTGTGAGAAGAGAATTACTGTAATTTAAGTTTTATTGCTTTAATGTAACTCATTTGATAATGTTTCTGGCGTTAAGGACATTTCCTATCTATGACGTCACGGCAAATCAAGATAAGATTTCCCATGGATTTTTTTTAGCAACGCGTCTTACTACCAGTTTTGGGTTATACGTCTATGTAGACTACTAATTACATTAATATGTTAGGGATTAAGAAGGCTTAACATAGTGGAAATGCACCTGCATTTGCGTGGAGAGCGAGAGTGGAAAATAATTTAGGGCAACCACCCTCAGTGCACCCGACTAGGATTGAGCCCCGATCTCATTTGACTACTTTTAAAAAGGGGGAAACCAGTTTCGGTGGCCACATGGTCTATGGCGTTACTCTAGCAGTAGACTATACTGCTGATAGCAGGGAGATCAAGGTTCTAATCTCAAGGGTGGTTTTTCAAAATGATTTTCCACTTTCCCTTTACGCAAATGTGGGAGCACTTCCCTTGATTACAACTTTCCTATTCCCTAAACCATTAGCGTAATTAGTAACGGAATGGGTATTGTTTAGAATAGAAAGGTGGGGGAGAACATTTGCCGGGAAAAAAATTAATCAAAGGCACATTTTAATGAGGAAAATTGATTTTACTCATATTAAATGAGGAGTACTGGGTGTCACGCCTACACCAATTGTCGAACAGAGCTACCAAAACTTCAGACTTTCTATAAGAACGTCCAATCAGTATAGTGTTCCTTGTGACGACCTGCAAATATTATACTTCTCCTGGCGAGTTATTAGTTAAGAGCAGGTCACACAAGCAAGAGAGAGAAAAAAGGGTCTTATATCAAGACTCTTACCAGCCCTAACACTTCACAGGGCTCTCTTTTACACAGACATTCTCACTGTGGTCTGGGAGATCTAGTCCGTGTAGAGCGTGTGGCTGGAGCCAGGGGCAGAAACCGCACAACACCATTCGTGGTATGAGATCTAACACTTGTACAGCGTGTGGCTGGAGCAAGGGGCTGAAACTGCACAACAACATTCGTGGTATGAGATCTAACACTTATACAGCGTATGGCTGCAGCCATGGGCAGAAACCGCACAACACCATTCGTGGTATGAGATCTAACACTTGTAGAGCGTGTGGCTGCAGCCAGGGGCAGAAACTGCACAACACCACACCTTCAGTCGTATTCAAGGGTAGTAGAAAGGGACGTTTTGTGGGAACCACGTTTTAATACTCGTGCAGGCTATCCGAATATATTTTAAACAATGTCAGCTATGGTTACTAAGATCTAATTTAGAGTAAACCTAACTGTACTTGCATGGCTGGAGGGCTAGGAAATCGTTTAGTAAAATCCACCCTCATTACACTCAGCCAAGCTTTGATCCTCAACCGGCTACGTTTAATAAAACTGGACAAATATGAGACTGAAGCCTTTGTCCATATACCCACTAATGAAGGAACGGAAAAAAATGACGTACACTCTTCAAACAAAGTGCAGCATCGTAACCGAAGATAGTATTTCTTAGCACCTAGCCCACATTGGTGGTCACATGGCTTGAGGCATCACGCTTGCAATATAGGGAAATGCTTGGGTTGGGGTTAGAATTTCAGCCGGGAATACCGAGTTTTACCCTAAATTGTGTCCCACCCTCTCTCCACGCAAATGCGTATACATTTTCTCCAACTCATGCCTATCCTAATTAGTATGTGTGTGCCCAAAAATCCACATATTTTAGTTGATTATTAAGATCTAAATGTCCTGGAAATGAAAGGTAACTGGTCTAGGAGCGTATAATGGATAATTGTGGATAGAATATCATTTAAGAGGGGGGATACAACACATTGTATTGTCAGTTGTATTTTTCTCCTCCCTGTTTGTTCTCCTACTGCCAGACAGATCCACACAGGCACGTTATAAACTCACTTAGTCTCTGGCGTTTAGTAGTTTCTGCTCGATATTCTAGCGGTTTAGCCAGAGCTTCAAATAATGACGTGTCCTGTGCCAGTATTGCTCCAAGCGTCGAGTTGTGAAATGTCACGTTGGGTGGGTGGCCCAGCTCGTTAGGGACAGGGGGGATTTCTCCAGTAGGTCACTTCTTCTAGGGGGGGCCTAAGACCCTGTCTCCCTTGTTCTTCTGCCTCCAGGGAACTATCAGGGAGTTGATTTCAGTCGGGGCATTGTTCTCGTTAGCGTGACATTCATCGTCAACTCTCTCTGTAAGGTTAGCGTAACAGACTTTCAAACTAAAGAAAATATCCGAAAATATGTGAAACATTTTACTTATTTCGTATTTGATGTGCTATTAGAGACTTAAAATATCTAGTCTAAACTAAGTTAGAAGAACGACCTTTCTACAACTGAAAGAATCCTCATTTATTTTTTAATTAGTTAATTCACTGGTTATTGTCCTAGGTTGTTAGTCTCCCAGTGTTATTGTCCTAGGTTAAGTCAGTCTCCCAGTGTTATTGTGGTTAAGTCAGTCTCCTAGTGTTATTGTCCTAGGTTGTTAGTCTCCCAGTGTTATTGTCCTAGGTTAAGTCAGTCTCCCAGTGTTATTGTGGTTAAGTCAGTCTCCTAGTGTTATTGTCCTAGGTTGTCAGTCTCCCAGTGTTATTGTCCTAGGTTGACAGTTTCCCAGTGTTATTGTGGTTAAGTCAGTCTCCTAGTGTTATTGTCCTAGGTTGTCAGTTTACCAATGTTATTGTCCTAGGTTAAGTCAGTCTCCCAGTGTTATTGTGGTTAAGTCAGTCTCCTAGTGTTATTGTCCTAGGTTGACAGTTTCCCAGTGTTATTGTCCTAGGTTAAGTCAGTATCATAATGTTATTGTCCTAGGTGATGTCAGTCTCCTAATGTTATTGTCCTAGGTTAAGTCAGTCTCCTAATGTTATTGTCCTAGGCTGTCAGTCTCCTAATGTTATTGTCCTAGGTTAAGTCAGTCTCCTAATGTTATTGTCCTAGGTTAAGTCAGTCTCCCAGTAATAAAATGATATTACTCTACTCTAGAATCTTGGTCCAGAAGAATATACCACGGGGATTGTCAAGGCTCTACTAAAGAAAGAAACCTTTAATAAAGTGCAAGCCTCTGGAGCTCAGTGCTACCAACTTCTACCCTCCCGCCTTGTTTTCCGGAGACAGTAATACCAACATATCACTGTCGTAAGCCTTGTAGTTCTAAGCGTCGGCAGTATTAAACGTTTGGCGTCTTTTATTGGAGGTAGTTTTGTGTCATTTGAAGGAAGTCAAGAGGATTACGTGTGGAGTTGGTAGTACTGTGCGATGGTCGGGTGAAGGGATGGCTGGACAGTGATGAAGGAGAGGTGGGAACTTGCTGTCTGTTTAATATTGTTTGAATCACCCGCTTCAGTGGCCAAAAGTTCGTTATCGTGTAAAACTGATGACTGACAGAATGGGATTCAATTCCCGGTTGCGTCTAATGAGGGTGAAATGGTTTCCTATTTTCCTTCCACGCAAGTTCGGGTACACTTTCTCTAAATAATACCGTCCTCATTACTAAAATATTAGCAAAATTAGTACATATGCATACGACCCAAACGGATAGTGGGACGAGGGGAAACGATAGAAATATATTTATAGAAACTGGACTAAAGCTATTTTGAAAAGAGTTTTTTTCAGTTAAGTGAAATTAAAAAGTGTCACATTGCGTACGCGCACATACAAATAGACAATATAATGCCATTTACTATTTCTCCATTCCTAAATTATATTAATAAACGATTTTAAAATGTGTGTTTAAATAAATGTTATTTATGGAATGATTTCGCTCGCAAGCCACGCCACGCCGCATTTGGGGTATTATGTTTTTACTTTCTCGCTATCTTACAGGTATAGAAAGTATTGTGATCGTCAAAAAAATCAAACTAGAGATTTTGATGAATCTTGACGTTTCATGACTCCCTAAATCCGAAAAAGTTATTTTTGAATTTCCGTCTGTCTGTCTGTCTGTCTGTCTATACCTACGACTAGAGCCTAAACTATTTTACTGATCGGACTAAAACTTGGTATCTAGTGTTTTCATAGAGTTGCCCAGAGGGGTTTTAAGAATTGGGTATCCACCCCTAAAATTAAGGCTAGCTTACTGAAGGGCAAACCGAGAAAACGTCGATTTTCTCAAAATCGGCTCTAACGATTTTGATTCAATTTCATTCTAAACATTTCTAAATATTTCAAACAAAATGGCTACTCTCAATATTTCGGCAAAATTACTTTAAGGGCTCCGGTCTGATGCGTAAATTCCCATTTTTTATCATATTTCCGAAACTATTTGAGATATGAAATTACTTATCATTACAAATATGGAGATCTATTAATAATACAAATATTTTATTCGAAGCATATTTTTATAAACAAATAACTTTCAAGCTATACGCATATATATATTTTTTTACTTTTCGAACACTAAAGGCTAAGTATTGCAACCGTAAAAAAAATCTAACCTGAAATGTTGATGAATGTCGACGTCTCATGACACCCCCGAACCGTTAAAAATGGTATTTGCAATGCCGTCTGTTTGTGTGTCTATTAAAACTTAAAATTAAGAGTAGTTTTATAAAGGGCGAAAAGAAAAAAAATCGATTTTCTTAAAATCTGCTCTAAAGATTTTTATTAAATTTCGTATCCAGGCGTTGATTAAGATTATAAATAAACTGGATATTTTAATTTTCCCAAAAAAATGACTTTTAGGGTACTTTACAGATGTGTAAATTTCCGTATCTCCGCAACTATTTGAGATACTAAATAACTTATCATTGCAAAATTGTAGTACTATTAAAAATAAAAAACTTTATCCGAAATAAATTTTTATAAAACCAACAGTTTCTGAGATATTGGCAAATATATTAATACAATTTTGTGAGCTTTAGTTGTAAAGATATACTACTTAAGTTTTAAGGCAATAATTCTCCAATGCCATAGAGTAATTAAATATAAGTCTCTCAAAAAGTTCATGTTATTTTTCCTTAAACCTCTTAGGAGAAATGTTTGTACAGCTATGAAATATATCTCCATTTTAAGCTCAATAGTCAATATTTACATTTTTTATTGGTCAAAATTTATAAATGAGGAATTTAATATCAATGCGCTGACCTAAAGATGTGCAACACCTAATAAAATGTCGATCGGAAGTCGAAATTTTAATACGAAATTGTGGACCCAATATTAATCTTTTTTATTGGTCCAAACATACAAATGAGGACATTAATTCTTTAAAAATTAAAATATAAAATTTAAAACTGGGACTCAAAAAATGTTTTACATAAGTATTGTGCAATTTATGCTTGTGTTTGCTAGTGTATATTATTTAGTTTCACATATATTACAAGTTATGAATAAATATCTCCATTTTTAAACTATAGATCGAGAAAGTCCGTGCGGGGTTCTGTACCATTTATTTTTATTTACCTTCACATTGATACTGTTTAAATGGTATACAACCCTGTTTGAATACGATAGTGAATGTTCAAATACAAATTAGAGGGCTGTGTTACCATAAAAAGAACTTCTGAGATCTACTAGAGTTTTTAGTATTTTGAATTTTTTCTAGCCTTTGGCAAATATGGTTGTGTTGCCATAAAAAAACACTTCAGATCGCTTCTAGGGGTGTTTAATATTCATAATTTGTCATAGCCTCTGGCAGTTAGGGGGCTATGTTGCCATAAAAAAAAACAATTTAAAGATCTTATAGCGGTGTTTAAATATACAGTATAGATTTTTTCCTAGCCTCTGGCAGTTAAGGTGCTATGTTGCCATAAAAACACTTTAGAGAACTTCTAGAGATGTTTAGTAACTAGAATTTGTTCTAGACTTCAGCAGTTAGGGGTTATGTTGCCATAGAAAAAAACTTCAGATGGCTTCTAGTGGTGTATAATATTAAGAATTTTTTCTAGTCTTTGGAAGTTCCGGGTTCATGTTGCCATAAAAAAAACTCTTCAGATAGCTTCTAGAACTGTTTATCATTTAGAATTTTTCCTAGCCTCCAGCAATTGGGGCCTGTGCCCAAACACCCTCCCCCTCCCCTGAAATTATTGGCTGGCTACGGCCTTGGTCCAAAGGTACTTTATTTACTTTGTTGTTTACTGCATTGCTTTGAATTTTGGATTGCCACTCTCTTTATACTACCTCTCCAATGAGAGGCCTTCGTCTCTCCTGATTGAACAGGTGGGTTTCCTCCTTCCCCTCTTTTTATTTACCATTACTGACAGCAGTTGGCTTATAACTATCCAAGAAGAAACGTGTTTGTTTGTTTGTTTGTAAGTGTTAGTTTGGTTGTAGTGTTGGTGTATCCCTTCTCCTAATTTTTAATGGTTCAACAGTGTTGAAGGTTGAGTTGGGTTATAAATATTGATCATGAGAAGAATAGAACGTCAAGAAAGCCTGCTTACAAGGGCTCAGCTTGTCATTTAATAAAGCAACATACGTCAGGTGAGTCGTTCATTGTTCTAGTTTTCTATAGAGTCCACTTCTCGAGTATTCTAGCCACCAGATTTTACAGTTATAATGAACATTTTAGAGCACTTATCTCGTTTCAAACATTTTGTAATCCTCTCAAACCACAGGGGAATTTTCATATATATATATATATATATATATATATGTTTGCGACTCGTCCAACCACACTTTTACAACGGAGACTTCCAAACAAACACCCGTGGCTACGCCACAGCTATGGACGTTAGTGTTAGCAACCAGCCGACCGACAAGAGAAAAGCGGAATTTGCACGAAATACTCGACCCAAAGAGGCTCTTGGGAAAATAGGGTGTATTTACTTTTGAGCTAGCGCGAGATTTAATTTTGAAAGATGAAGGAATTAGAAGCTTTTAACTCTCTATAACAGTTTCAATTTTCAATTTAATTCCTGGTATATTTATCCCTAGTTCATAATCAACCATTCCTAGCATTATGCTACCTGTGTGTTCTACTTGAACTTGGAAGATTAAAAAAATATATATATATTTAGAACAATTTTTTAAAGAGTCAGGAACTTCTTTCAGCCTCATTAAATTGAGGACAGAAAAAAGTATTTTCTGTTCCTCCCTAAAATTATTTTTAAAGGGCAAATCTAGGCCAAAAGTGACCTATAAGTGCAACAATAGAAAGTTGCAATTCTGGTCAAAAACTAGAGATTATTGATACCGAGAAACTGTGGAGTATTCGGAATTAATAAGTGGAAACAAATTCGCTAGACACTTTTATACATTAAACAAGGACATTTTTTCCTGATGTAACATTGCAACATGTTACACCATACTACCCCCTCACCCCCTTTACCATCTGCGGCGTCACGCGAAGGTTTCCCTCAAGAGTCATACTACCCACTCCATATTAAACATCAATAGTAATAAACTTCCTGCAATTGTAAACTTCTCTATTGTAGTCCTATGTAGACTGTTTTTAATCCGTACGAGTTCAATCAAGAACGAAACTCCCCCACAAAATCAAAATGCTCATGTACTTACTGCTTGTATTTCTTCTGGCTAGAACAACCTTCAAGACTGGAAAACCACCTCGCGTCCTAAATCGAAGAGGAGGTACAAACCAGCCGCCGTGCGCCAACTATCCGAGGTTCCGAGCGGACAGGTCAAATCGGAACTGACTGAGACCATCAACTAAATGGAACTACCCTGGTGTCCGGCGCGGAAGACGAATCTAAGAACCAACTTATCGCGTGATGTCTGTTCATCGCGTCCACCAACCAACGGAGCTCTAAAACCAGGCGGCTCGTGTTGAAGCAACGTGGCCAATCCAAGAATAGTCAAGCATGGCGTGATATTTTGAAAAGTAACCGTTGAAAACCATCGACCAATCTGGACACTCCCCCCTTATTCCTATGCGACTAGAAACACTATTTAAAACTTGC
>CABFWB010005177.1:15362-48457 GCA_902151455.1 Timema bartmani | reverse complement strand
CTTGGATTTCGAGCTTCAAGCCGAGCTCGTCCTTTAAGCTCGAGATCGAGATCGAAAGTTTTGTAGGCTCGTCATTTTCGAGATTTCCCTTGATGTATTTAATAATCAATTTTTAAAAGGCAATAGTAAGCATAGGCCATTTAATTGTGATAATAACGTCATTTCCACTTATAAATCATTCGGTTACTTAACAAATTGTTAAAAATTACTATAAATTTTCACATTAATAACGTAACGCTTTAAAACCTCTTTCGAGCGGTAAATGTATTCAATATTGTCATCCATTTTGAATTATACTTGGTTGGAGTTGTTTACTTGTATTGCCATGACAAACCAATAAAAATAAAAATAGCTAAGAAGATTACTAAATAATTGAATGATTCTTTTTATTATTTTTACCTGTTCCCTTTCTAAAATAAAAAATTATGCTAAATTAAAAATGTAATATAAAGAATATATTATTATATTAAATGTTTTCAAACTTAAGATATATAAAACTCGTATTAATTAATAAGTTTAGCTACAAAACTAGCACGAGTTTAGTTACTATTTAGTTATAGAATTATGTTGGTTAACGTGTCTTAAAATCAATGTTCATCTTATTTATTGCAATACATATTTTACCAAACTTACCACATCTATATTAAAAAAGAATTTACTATTTCATATTGTTTGTTAGAAATATTATTTTAGCCATATTATTTTTAATTTTAAAGTATGGGCATCAACTTTTATAAACATTACAAATTGAAATGAAGTAAATTTCTCAATAAAATAATGTCTAACGAGAGCCCGAACAACGCGCATGTGCAACTGCGCATAGAGGAATGGAAATGGAACGGAAGGCGTGATAATGCACGTTTACACTATGGAATAATAAACGAAATACGAAACACTTCAAATTTCTAATTGTTTATGATTCTTATGTTTTCTTTTAGGGTAAATTAAGTTACTAAAGCATATTTTGAGGAAATATTAGCTTATTAAAACGTAAATTTTATTAACTTTTTATTAAGACACTGTAGAAACAGTCTACAATAATGTAAAGTGATAGTGAAGGGAGCCAACCTGAAAGGATAGTCAGGCTAGACCCATATATAAACAAACACACTTCTCACTTCTTCAAACTTCCCCAGTTAAACATTGTTTTGAATTTTCAGAAAAATTTATTTTTCATATGAAGAGATATTAATGAAAAAGTAATATTTCCTAAAATTCGAAACAATGTGCTACTGTGGANGAGCCAACCTGAAAGGATAGTCAGGCTAGACCCATATATAAACAAACACACTTCTCACTTCTTCAAACTTCCCCAGTTAAACATTGTTTTGAATTTTCAGAAAAATTTATTTTTCATATGAAGAGATATTAATGAAAAAGTAATATTTCCTAAAATTCGAAACAATGTGCTACTGTGGAGGTTTTAAGAAGTGGGAAATGTAGAAGTTTAAGAAAAAAACAGAGAAGTCTTTGTTTATATCTAGGCCTAACCTAACTATCCTTTCAGGTTGACCTCCTTCACTATCACTTACTTTATATTATTGTGCAGCGTTTCTACACTGTCTTGTTATACATTTCTAAGCCATCAAGTAAACATTAACTTTATTACTTTTTATAATTGTTAGTGTAATTTTAATGTCCTTAGAAACATGAGTGTTGAAACCATTTTAATTATTTTTTCTTTTTAGCCATTTTAGTGTTATTTTTTTAAATTGTGTTTTTTAAGTGTTATTTCTAATTTTAAAAACCGATATTTCCATTTGTTAACTTTTTTCTTAAATTATTTATATTTATAAAAATGAGTGTCATTCATATTTTAAGAACATGTGTTTTAGTATATTTTTTAAACCTGAAATTTTAAAGATATGATGCCTATTTACATTTAAAATAAACAAATATATACTCTTAACATTTTAAAATTATGAATATATTAGAAATACTCATCTCGAATAAAAAAAACTAAAGCTCGCAGAACCCTAATATACATAGGCCTATATATATAAACAGAAACGTATACTAAAAGTTACTTCAATTCTATTATTACTACTTCCCGCATCGATTAACGAAAGGAATAAAAATGAAACTTGTCTATTATGGCTTTCTAGTGATGGGGAATTCAAGGTTCGAATAACAAGAAGGAATACTGAGGAAATATTTTAATAAATGGTTTTCGACCTTTTCTTTACAGTGATGGGACTATGAATTTTTATTCTTTTTAAAACATATATCTTACTAATTTTTATTCTATTATTTTAGTTAAATGATGATAGCCTAAACATGCAGTAACATACAGAGCAAACATTATATAAAAAAACTTTATACTAGTATTAGTTAATGTTTAAATATTAATGAAAGTTATATGTCTATAGTCAGACCAACGTTTTCAGGGCCACGTCTGGGTGGTGGTGGTGGTGGTAAAAGAGGCAATTTTTCCGGACACCCCATTCCAGGGGGCCACATTTCCCCTCAAAATTATTAAATTTAATTACAGTAACTATTTTAACTTTGCATCAAATAGCTTACGCCACCAATGTGCTGCCGCTGTCAGTCCACATAAAAATAATAGTGCAAGGGTGCAGGGAGGAATTTACTTTTATTAACTTAATTGGATTGATTGTTTGCATTTAATAAAGTACAGTCATTTTTTGGGTTTATCAATATTCCATAAAATATGATAAATGATTAAGTAACATAAGTAACGAGTACGTATAGATATATTTTAACGGCTTAGTGCAAAAAATGAAAAACCGCCGTACAAAGGGGAGCCTCAGATCTTTTTTTCTCTATGCCTCACATTTTCTTAAAATGGCCCTGCATAAACTAAAAGTACAAAAATTAATTTAAAATATTAATTAAAATACACTCATCATTAGTATTAGAGGTATTATAGGACCTGAAAGAGATAGGGTGTAATGAGGGGACTGGATAGAGCTAGCTAAATATAGGGATAGGGTGTAATGAGGTTGATTGGATTGACCTGGTTCATGATAGGGTTAGAGTGTAATGAGATGGACTGGATATACCTAGCTTGAGATGGGGATATGTGACGCACTTTTGTAAGACCAGCAATGAACTTTTGAATTCCTAATGCCATATAGTAAGTAAATAGGTATTATAAGCTGCGTTGGAAACATAATAATGGTCCTTCTCAGATGAAAATATACTACGACGTGTATCTTGTGCGTATGAAGCTTTAGTCTAGATACATATTAAATTTGCAAAGAAGGAGCCATGGGCTGGAACAGTATTGGTTACTTATGGCACTAAAACTAATTTACATTTCTCAACTCATCGATGAGCTGTCTCTACGCGAGCATTAGATTGACACCCTTGGGATGTCACAAGGAGATGTAATTACTACTGCACGCGACGACAAAGCGATGCAAATGGGAGTAAAAATGGTTGATGACATAATTGCAGCATCGGACATCCTCAGATTGTGCTTCTACCTGGTTCTGGGAACGAGAACAAGTTAAACAAACTGGAGTGGGGGGAGGGAGTGGGAATGTGAGGGTTGGTTCTGCAAGCGAGAGCTAATACGGCTTTGCGGCGGTCACTCAACGCCAGGCGAAGTGTGTTATGGATCCAGAAACGGACCAGAATGATGTGGTGGCGGTTAATAGTTCAGTGTGGACCGCGGTAATTTGCTAGTATGTCCCTTGATGTAGAGCACTGGTTATAACTTCTCAGATACAACTCAGATACATTGGACAATTAATTAAGTTGTGGGAATAGTTCTTCAGCATATGGGTCTAGACCAAGAATGAAAGTAATGAACGTATCGAAACAAACATAAAGTTTTTGAAATAAAATTTTACAATAGTTGACATAAAACGGTATTCAAATAACTGCAACTGCAATCATATCCTTCATCAAAGCCTATAGCACCTTCTTAGCCCCATCGCCTGTAGAATTTTCTTTCCTCTCTCTCCATATACACTACATCTTTATTCATATTTATTATATATTCGTTACTTTCTTGCTACCTTACAGGGAGAGAAAGTATTATGATCGTCCAAATATCAATCGCGAGATTTTGATGAATTTTGACATTTCATGACCCCCCAAATCCGAAAAAGAGGTTTTTGCAATGGCGTTCGTCTGTCTGTACCTCGGAGTAGAGCCAAAATTATTTTACCGATTGAGCTAAAACTTGGTATCTAGGGTTTTCATAGGGTTGCCCCAAGGAGTTTTTGAAATTGGATTAAAATTAAGGGTAGTTTCCTTGAATGTGAAAAGAGAGGGAAAAAAAAAAAGATTTTATTAAAGTCGGCTTGAACGAATTTGATTAAATTTCATTTCCAAGCATTGATCAGTAATTACACACAAAATGGATACTCGCAATTTTCGGCAAAATGACTTTAAGGGTTCCGTACTGATGAGTAAACTATAATTTTTTTTATCATATCACCGTAACTCTTTGAGATATGAAATTACTTATCATTGCAAATATGTAGGTTTATTTGTAGTAAAAATCTTTTATTTGAAATATATTTTAATAAAACCAATAATTTTAAAGCTATACATCAATATATATATATATATATATATATACATCAATATATATATATATAAATATATATAAATATATATATAAATATATATATATATATATATTTTTATACTTTTCGAACACTTAAGGTAAAGCATTGTAACCGTCAAAAATTCTAACACGAGATGTTGATGGATGTCGACGTTTCATGACCCCCGAACCCTAAAAAGTGGTTTTTACAATTACATCTGTTTTTGTGTCGTTCTAACCCTAAAATTAAGAGTTGTTTATTTAAGGGCAAAAAGAGAAAAAAATAGATTTTTATTACAAGTCGTATCTAGCCGTTGATTAAAATTATAAACAAAATGTTTATTTTTGTTTTCCTACTAAAATGACTTCAAGGGTACTTTACAGAAGAAAAAATGTCCATATCTCCGCAAGATAGTAAATAACTTATCATTGAAAAAAGTGTAGTTATATTAAAAACAAAAACTTTCATTAGAAATATATTTTTATAAAACCAATAGTTACTGAGATATTGATAAATATATTAATACAATTTTTCGAGCTTAAGTTGTACAGATACTTCTTAAATTTTAACCTAATAATTTTCTAATGCCATATAGTAAGTAAATAAGTAAGTCTCTCAAAAAGTTGATGTTATTTTCCTTTAATCTCTAAGGGGAAATATTTCTACAGCAATGATCTATCTCCATTTTAGACTCAATAGTCAATATTTACTATTTTTTATTTGTTAAGATTTATAAATGAGGACTTTAACAGCAATGCGATAATCTGAGGATGTGCAGCCCCTAATAAAATTTCAAAATTTTTAAACGTAAGTCAAAATTTTAATACGAAGTGTTGACTCTTGTAGACCCTATATCGATCTTTTTTATTGGTCCAAATATACAAATGAGGACTTAGTTCTTTAAAAATAAAATTATAAAATCTAAACCAGTGGTAAAAAAAAAGTTTACATAGGTAAGTGTAGCGCAATTATTTGTGCCCGAGTTTGCTAGATTATATCCTTTCGTTTCACATATATTAAGAGTTTTGAGTAAATATCTCCATTTTAAACAATATAGTGAGAAAATGAGTACGGAACTCCGTATCATTTATTTCTCTACCTTCTGATTTCTCTACTTGCTACTCTTTATAGCCAATTATGTATTTTTCTACCACTAGATATTTTTTCTCCGTTACCCACTTTGGTGGCCGAATAGTCTAAGGCGCTACTCTCGCTGTATATTAGACGGCCGATCAAGTTGAGATAGAGGTTCACATCTAGGTATGATGTAGTGAGTGTGATTTTCCCCTAAATGATTTTTCCACTCCCCCTACACACAAATGCGGTTACATTTCCTTTAAATATAACTTTCATAATCCCTAAAACCATTATTGTAAAGAATACTTAAGCATATAGCCCGAAGATGCGGTGCTGAAAAAAATCTCCATTCTATAATCTTTTCTCTCTAATTATTTAATCTTGATAATTTTCTCTCACTCCCTCCTCTATTAAGACATTTCTCGTCAAACTTTATCCAAGCTAAGCTGTTGCTGGTTCAAGGGTATCTTACATCCTACCTTCTTATTATTCACACAATTTGTTATCTTCTCTTCATACCTACATCTATCTTCCGAACTATCTTTTAGTTCCAAATTATATATAATATAATATAATATAATATAATATAATATAATATAATATAATATAATATAGTATTAATATAATATAATATAATATAATATAATATAATATAATATAATATAATATAATATAATATAATATAATATAATATAATAGTTTGTCTATCACATGTTATTACTATCTTTATAACGTTATTTATCAACCCCCTCCCCATTAATTATTTTTTCCACGTGGTTTACATTACTTTGTTCTTATTCTCTCATCTTTATACATCCATTCCTAAACTTACCTCTCAATTATTCATCTTTATTATACCTACTTATCTCGCGTTTTTTAAACACTTTTCTCTTTTCTTCACATTCCTATATACTTTTTTACTCATCCCTTTTCTTTTTATACATCTACCCTCTCTCTCTTTACCTTTCATTATATTTATATTTCTCCTCTTTTACTCTCTATACTCCCTTGTTAAAATGTAAACGGTGACGTTGTTTTGTAAAATTCCTGTGATCCATCGTTAGCTTAAAAATAAAATATGCTAGGTCCTACATGATCGTAGTGTTCATACTTTAATAGTGTTGCCTGTAAAGAATATAAATTTATTAAAAGATTAAACCATGCCAAAAATTGTACCATTGATGAAAATATGGGTTTACCCTTTCACGTTACTAAATTAACGGCCGGGGACAGGATGTTGTGCCTTTCCTAGTCTGTAGATTATAAGGCATATGAAGCTAAGACAAGCCCAGCCAGCCGGTAGTGTAAAAATACGAGTATATGACTTGTATATAATATTGACCCAGGCCATAGGATAGAAATAGTGGTGGATGTAAAGTAAATCAAACCATGCCATAAGAACCATAAGATAAAACGATACCTTAAAATTATACACTTACTATTCCGATCAAAGTCATTGCTAAGTTAACTAAACTGTACATAATGTACAAGCTCAATGATTATATACAATTATTGTACACCCCTGTCTGAAGGTATATATTGATGACAGAAGGTGTGACTTGCTCAATGGAGTATGAATCAATATCCCAGATAAAAAAAAGTAAAATTCCTCTTTTCCATTATAAATTAATTATAGACTTTATCATTCCATATTAGCAATATATTGGGAGTTATATATTATACAAATTTTTCAAGGACATTTTAAAATAACACTGAGCCCTGAAATTCAATTTTCAAAGGTAATTATGAATAAAATATTAAAACTTCATTTTGTGCTTAATGTATTATATGAGATGTTAGAATAATAACTGGTAGTTGAAGCATTGCGTTTTTAACTATCACCAAATACTAAATTGATCAAATATATATATCTGATGACTATGAAAATTTATACAGTTGTAGAAAATGAGTATAGCACAAGGAAAGCACAGTTTTTAATTAAAATATTTATGAAATTTAATGTGAGAGTATATTATATTTCACTGACCATTACGGACAATACGGCAGCCAGCTTCCGGTGATCCAGACACGCTGTAGTACCTGCTGTGCACCGCTTCCCTCCTGGACAAAACTTCGGGTGTTATGTGGACATACGGACAGCAGGAGAAGAACTGCTTGAAACCTCGTCGGAACCTAGAAACACAACAGTAAGGAGTGATGCTTTGAAAAAAAAAAAAGTGTGTCGGATATTTAGAGACGTTGGAATCAAAAACTATGTGGCTTTTGTTTGCATTTTAAACTGCTGGCTTGTCAGGGGGTTGTTATGCTAGTCTTTTAACTGTACGTTTTACAATGAGATTTATTGTTATTGCTTTCCATATATTTATGATTAAAAGCATCTGTGATATCAGTGAGCACGTGGACAAAGGCGTCATTCCCACCTAGTCCGGGTTGCTGGTGACAGGCCAGGGTTTGAAACCCAAGGCATTATTTTTTCTAAAAAATTTCTCGCCCTCCCCCTACGCAGGTCCTGGTGCAGATCTTCTAAATTCTACCATACACATATCAACATCCTTATAATTGAGATACACGGTTAATCCGTACATGTGGTTCTACGTGGTGCTCAACCAACTACTTGCCTTTGTTTAGTCTTATTTTTATTGGTTTGTGTCTGAAAGAAATGTAAAATAATGAACATTTTTCAAAGTTAAGATCTTAAATTTTGTTGACTACTTTCCCACCTTAATGATGTTAACATAATCATTAACTAAATTTTGTTGACTACTTTCCCACCTTAATGATGTTAACATAATCATTAACTAAATTTTGATGAAAGCCGTACAACCCACGCCCATTTTTTGTGATTCAATTCTTTGTCGGTCCAATCACTTGACTCGTCTCGTAAAAACAGTCAGGTTACCTTTTCTGTTCTTCCGTTTACATACAAGTTAGGCCTTAATCCTCTTCCTCACTTTATTTAATCCTCTTTCCCAGTAAAGGGCTGGCCCTGAAATCCCTGCCTGCCACTTTACCACCTTCAATCTCTCACTGTTGCGTAAGGGGGAATTGTTTACTAGAAAATTTAGCCGGTGCTTCCAGGTCTCCATTTTTTTTTGTATGGTGTGTTTTAGAAGCGGTCCCTCATGTCCATAAAGGAAGGGAGAAATTGCGAGCACTCCACGTTCTTCGACACACCACGAGATAAAAAAGGGTATTTCGAGGAAAGAAGAAGCTAATCTAGAAGAGAGGTCAAAAAAGAGCGAGAGAGGCTTGAGAATTATATAAAACGAACAAAAAAAATCACGTGTGCTAACAGAGCACATGTCAAAAAAAATGAAAGATCACTTTGAGGATCTATGAAAATTGATACTTGAATTGAATACATTTCTGCAGTGGGGGATAACCATGTTTTTTATTTTAACAAAGCTTTTTATTTTTACATTTAACACAAGCTATATTTTTTGTGCATTACGTCTTACTATTAGTTTGAAGTATTCACACGGCTAAGGACGGTATCATTTGAAGGGAATGTACCTATATTTGCGCGCAGCAAGCATGCCAAACTATTTATGAAATAAATATATCTCAATACCCACAATGAATTTCTAGCCTTGGTGTCCCTGTCCCAAATAAATTAAATCAAACGGGAATCAGCCCTTTGGCCGCATGCCCACTTGTACAGGTTCTTTTTAACTATTCGTTAATTTATTTATAAGTTATATATGAAGAGAGTGGTAGGCTAGTCAAATATATACAATTTAGTGTAAACCTCACGTGGTAAGTCACTGCCAATGCACTTGCTGGATATTCGAACTAAGACCCCTTTGATTTGTGAATCAATCAATATACTATAAAATTATAAAAGGTATTAGATGTACTGCCCCACTCTCACTCTATTTAGTTACGGCCACAAAAGACTAAAAAGGAGAAGGGCATCAACTAAAGGAATTATAATATGAAAAGGTGAAATATTTGCAAAATTATGAAATAGAAAAACAGTTGGGGGTTAAAGAAATATTTGAATTATTTATTCACATTAACAAACAGTGTTAAAACAAGTTGAATGGCCTTACATATCAAACTGAAATGTGTTGGAAAACAAATAAATCATATTATTATATATTATGCGCAGTTCGTTACAAACATTTTAAAGTATATAAATGTATGATATAAACTTGTCTAGAAGAGACCAATAAAATAAACATAATTGTTGCTATTATTTAAATAAAACTTTCTTTATGATATTCGAGCTTCTAATTTTCCACAGAGAATTGAGATCAAACTAAATTAGTATCAAAAGTTTAAATTTTAAATATTACAAATATTGCAAAGAGCTTAAAGAGCCTCTTTGAAATAATTTACAGTGCGTCAGATCCACATCTGTGAATACAGACAAAACAGTTTTAAATTCAGAGTTTAAATTTAAATATCACACCGGATATTTTCTTAAAGTATTAACTCTTTGTAGGACCATTTAACCTCGTAATTTTTTTAAAGAATTATCTAGGAGTCCCAATTTTAAATTTCTAAATAGACAAACAAAGCTACTTTAGAAAACTTATAAATTTTGCCTAAATGAATCTGCTAATATTAAAGTCAAACTATAGTAATAAAAAATAAGTTACTTTAATATTAACATCCAAGAAAACAAGTCTACTAAATACTAAAAAAGGAAATATTAATTTAATTTAAAAAATTTAAATTTTTACTGATAGCCACAAAAGCAAAAAAATTAATATTTTGCTTAAATATTGCCAACATAAAAAAAACCCAAGAAATGTGGCTACCTATTTAAACCAAGAAAATCAAAAGATACTAGCACCCATGCGGCGACAGGAAACACCATAACAGAACTTATTTTTAGACTTAAAGTTTTTAGCAAAACTTTACCGATGCCTACACTAACAGATTTCCATTACAAACTAAATCAAAGTATTCAAGAAAATCAAAACCCATAGCAGCAATATGAAGTTTTAGATTCAAACAAAGATATTATCATCCTAGTCCTGAAGAAGACTTCTCGTGGAAGTGGTTATTGGATAAGTGGTCAGTCATATCTTCTTTGTTCCCTCGTTATATAGGTCCAGTTGCAAGGAAGGAAGGTGGGAGTAGTCCTTTGTTATTCCGTCATTTTCTAACATCAGGTTAGAAGAATGCGTGTTGTTTTCACGTACACCAGGTTCTTGTTTATCTTGAATTCAACCGTCGCATTCGATTCATTTTCATAACATCAACTCCAAGACGCCGGACGCGCAGAGGTAGCACTACGCTTGTTAGATCATGTAGGCCAGCCGGGTGTCCAAAATCATGAGTGGTCTTGTCTTAGTACAGCACGGGCCAATCAGAGCATTGCAAGCTCACTTCGTTGTAACATCAGGGTGCTACACAAATTGGAGCGTGTTATGGACTTCTCTCCATTCTATCATTCGTGGTGAACAGGCTGGAGTTGCAAGTTGCTCTACTCCAGCAGACGTTAGAGTGAGTAGAACACCTATATTTGATATAGTAAGATCGTGATGTTTAATAATGCTGGATGTCTATGAGTACAAGATTACTTTGGGGTAGTATTTTTATTGCAGGATGTCTATGAATATTAGCTTGTTTAGGGGTGGGTAATATTTCTATTGCAGGATGTCTATGAATATTAGCTTGTTTTGGGGGTGGGTAGTATTTCTATTACAGGATGTCTATGAATATTAGCTTGTTTAGGGGTGGGTAGTATTTATATTGCAGGATATCTATGAATAATGGCTTGTTTAGGGGTGGGTAGTAACATTGTCATATTAGCAGTACACGCTAATGTTACATAGATATAATATAATATAATATAATATAATATAATATAATATAATATAATAATAAAAATATTATTAAATAACTGATATCATGAAGAATGACAGTTAAAACCTTATTAGATGAGAACTCACTTTGCTCGTTGGGGCTGCCCCCAAACTCCCAGTGAGTTTTCTTTCTAAGTGGATGTAAACTAATGTAATTCTAGCGTTGTTTTGAAATTAAAAAATATGTGGAAAATGTGCAAAATTTACTTAAAATCAAAAAATCTAGCTCTAAGGTATAACCGATGGAGATACGACAAAAAGTAATAGGACCAAGCTTGTGGATCTCGCCAATCCGTAGTTGCTGGTGCTGTTGATATACTTTCAACGCTGGTGCAATCAATTATTTTATAGGTCCTACCGTTTAGCCACAACAAACCTCCAAAGAAAGGTCCGCACCGACTTTAAAGTTACTCCACCATTTTGAATTTTTATTCGGGGGTTAAAAATTAAAATGTTTAACTTTTTAGAATTTCCCCGTCGGTTACAGGCTAGAATCTATTTATAATCTTTCCAAATTTTAAGTTTCTAGCTCATCTGGAAGTGGGTAGACATTAATTTAAGTGAGTGAGTGAGTCAGCCACGTGGATTTATAGTATTATAATTTGTGATAAAAAAAACTAAAATTAGGACAGTACATTTAAAAGTATCAACTCATGAATAAATGGTAAGAAAATAATTATATTTTTTTAAATATAATTTAACATATCACTCACTTGATATCTTAACGAACTAAGACTGATGATGATGTATGTTTACTTAGTATTTGATTGAAATCAAAATTAATGAAAATTAGTAATATAAAAATGTTTAACAAAAATTAAAGTTAAATTAGTTAATAATAATAGATAAAAGTAAAAAGGTAGCGTTTAAAAAGTAATGATTCACTGTAGGAAATCCCTTTCTCCTTCTGATGTTCCTGTGTGAGCAAACACCATATGTCAATATAAATATTATCTCTTCTTAATAAACTTCACCATGTGTTTCAAATTACGACACTTGTGTCTATTTGTGATTTATTTTTTATAGATATAATGTGGTAATTTATTTCACAAATTGAAACAAATATCTTTAAAATACTAATTGATCACGTTATTTTGATGGAAAAAATATCAGAATATGGTAGTTAATACTTATGTTTGTTGGGTTGGGTAGTGTTTGTTTCAGCCGTGTGCAGTACAAGTTCTTCGACAAGTCCCCAGAGGTAACAATGAATACTTCTATCAAGTCCACAGGAGTAACATGAAGTATTACTACAAGTCGCCAGATGAAACAAAGTATTTCTACAAGTTCCCAGAAGAAACAAACTATTTCTACAAGTTACCAGAAGAAACAAAGTGTTTCTACAAGTCAGCAGATGAAACAAAGTATTTCTACAAGTTCCCAGAAGAAACTAAATATTTCTACAAGTCACCAGAAGAAGCAAAAAACAAATTATTTCTACAAGTCGCCAGATGAAACAAAGTATTTCTACAAGTTCCCATTATAAACAAATTATTTCTACAAGTTCCCAGAATAAGCAAAGTATTTCTACAAGCTCCCAGAAGAAACAAAATATTTCTACAAGTTCCCAGAAGAAGCAAAGTATTTCTACATAGCTCCCAGAAGAAACAAAATATTTCTACAAGTTCCCAGAAGAAACTAAGTATTTCTACAAGTTGTCAGATGAAACAAAGTATTTTTGCAAGTTCCCAGAAGAAACAAATTATTTCTACAAATTCCAAGAAGAAACAAAGTATTTCTACAAGTCGCCAGAAGAAACATCAAGAACTTCATCTTGCATCACTCATAAACCGTATTGTCTTTATTGTATATAACAATATCTCCAACTACCACGCACAATTTATGATAATTTACATTTAAATTATAGCTAATTGTGACTTATTGCGTTGTGTATTAAATTATGACATAGCCCACTTCGGCAGTCGAATGGTTTTAAGGCGTCACTCTCCAAATATATTAGAGTTTAAATGATGGAGGGAACTGGGTTTAAATCCCGGTTGGGTTTAACGAGGGTGGGTTTTTCAAAAGGGTTTTACACTCTCCCTCCCTACAAATGTTGATACATTTCCTCTAAACTCAACCTTCTTCATCCCTAGAACATCAGAGTAATTAGTACATATATGCGCGTGTAACCGGAACGGGTAATAAGACAGCCCACATCACCATTCGTCATAGCCCGAGACACATAGTAATTCAAAACAGCAAGAAACCCGTCAAAGAATTTGTCACCAAGGAGTGGTCTAAGCACGACTGGAGAATGAACATACGTCTGCCCGTCATGGTCATCCATACTGTCATGTATGCGAACAAGTGTTTTTTTTTCATCCTTGACGGAATACAAATGCAGGAAGATATTTGCCCGCAAACATAAATTATTGTATGCTGGCAAGTGCCCAAACAGTTATATCACTTATTAAATCGAATAGGCCAGGTTATTTAAAGAGGAGCAACTACGTGGAACAGGGGTACATACCTCGCTTAGGTCCTTACGCCCCCTGATGAATTTTACATAAAATAATATTTATATAATATCTTAACCTAATAATAAAACACAAAATTACATTCCAATTTATAAAATTCTGGCCCGCTTCAGTGGATGAATGGTCTAACCTCTAAGGCATCAATCTTGTGTTAGACCGGACTTCTAATAGTGAGAAGAGTGGGCTTCAAATACCGGTTGGGTGTAATGAGGTTTTTTCCCCAAAAATTGTTTTCCACTCTCATTCCACGCAAATGTTGGTATATTACCTTTAAAATGCTTCATTCCTCATCCCTACCCCATTAGAGTAACTATCATATATGTGTATAACCTGAACTTGGTGATGTAAAAAAATAAGTTTCAGCACGCTAAACTAAATATAACAATTTAAACCCCATCGGTTACCTTGTGCACAGGGATTTTTAATTTTTACCTCTTTGTAAGCTATGAATAACGTTTCGTTTCTTCTTTTGTTCCATACGATACTTAAACTTAAATATATGCAGCAACTAACATTGCACAATGAAAGAGAAAATACAACTATCACTATGCATCAACCTAATTAAACTTTTGTTATATCACAGAATTATACAGTTATACCTCATGTCCAACAGAGAAAATATTATAATTTGGTGTTCATTCAAAATTAATTCCGTAACTTGTCTTAATCGCACAGAAATTAAAAGTAGAAGCAGACCTTTTTATGAAACACATCGGAAACACTCTTAGTTCAGTCCAAGATGCAAGAGGCAAACGGTCAAAGAGTGTCAGTTAATATCATCTCAAGGGCACCGCCTACTTGAAGGAGGAAATCCTCACATTGCGGTATTTCTTGCGAGATNTCTAAGTCATTAAAAAATACAAATAATTGTAAAAATAAATTCTTAGCTAGATAAGTTTTTTATATTTTCTAATTTTGATTAGTGCATAAGTTAAGTTGAACCTTTATGTATGCACCTAATTATTTTGAAAAGATCAGAAAAATCAGTGAGTTTTCTATATGGATCTAACTTTACCTCCAATTATCTCAAAATGAGAAAAAATGACTTACACCACTTGTATTCTGAGGGGCTCATATGTATATTTCTGAAAATTCATTTAGATTTTATAGCAAAGCCATTTTGTGTCAGATGTCGTTGAAAATTATATAATTTCACCTTATCATCATTTATCTAAACAATAAAACTTAGAATCTAAAATTTATAATAGTAGAGAAGCATGTTAATAAATTTTTCCTCCATCTCGGTGTGAAAAGATAAAAAAAAAAAAACCCTTCTTAAATAACGCCAGATTTATGATCGTCTGCGACGCATCTCATGTACTGGAAAGCACCTTTACCCCACCCAATGCGTTTAAAGAGCTTAATTCAGTTGCGGCAAAGTTTACTTACGAGAAACTAGTTTCTACATTCAATAAAATAAGGTTAAGGTAACGTACTAATGATTCTATTTGAAAATATTTTGACAGGTTGAGGACCTATTATAGGCTCATAGGAAAAAATGACGTGAGATTTTATAATGAAATTTATTATATACTCGTATGTGTGTTATGACTTTCACGCGAGAGTTTTCTCATCTCGGACACGATGCAGTCGTTGGATTGGGTTTTAGTACGATAGTAAATTGTCACACGTTTGGGATAGCTATATAATTACGTAATATAACATTAACGACAGGCCTTCTCTCTAGGTGGTGTTTGTTGGGCGGTCGCTACTGGGTAGTGTGAAGTCAAACTCACTGTTGTCACTATTACGAAGAAAATTGGCAACGTTGCCACATCTCCTAGAGAAAAAAAATTACGTGAATCGGTCAAATATTTCTAAATATATTATATCTACTGATGAATATTTTAAATATAAATATAACTAGAATAAATGTGAATGCTCTTCAGAAAAATGAGATTACATATGTTTATAACTTCACATAAGTACTAAACATTTAAAAACATTGATTAATAGGTTGTGTTTTATCATAATAATCTTTGAGCCTTATTGCATATCAAAAGGAAATACGTAATTTAAAACTAAAATAAAGCTATGTACAAACGAAAATACACATCAAAACATGTTCCACAAGTTTAAAGTTAATGATTCGAGACTATAAACTTTCAATTAACTTTCCGGTGACGTCTGCGAAGGTTGCGACAGTCTACTTTGTATTATCTTAAGCTTGAAACTTTATCCTGGAGAAGTTTTGACACGCTCAAATTGAATTTCACAAGTCAAGAATCTTCCTTTTATTTAACAGTTTAAAAAAAAGTGACTTAAATTCACAGGTGAGTTACAGGGTAAAATGTTATCAGTAATGTTTAAATTAATGTTTTTATTATTAGAATTTGTTAGCAATTTATTATATAATTTTCAATCAAACTTCATAACAAAGAGTAAACAGGTCCTGTTATAAATGGGTCTGTTATAATTTCGTTATTATGATTGCCTGTCTAGTTTTCGAATACCATAATAACTAGAAAATACGTGAGTCAATTTCATAAAAATTTGGACATTTGTAAGGAATATTCTTTTAGCTTAGGCTGAATGACGTATGCACACTTTATAGTACCTAGGTTTTCGGTTTGGTTATCAGTTTCAAGATGGTGGCCAATTAAATGGGTTTTCGTTTGAAAGCTCCTCTAAAGTGACTTTAATTTAAAATTCTAAGCAATATACTGACTACCTAGGGTGTATTTTTTGAAGAGGTTTTGAGATATACTGCGAGAAGTATTAAGCCACGTGAACAATGAATTCCCTATGTCTTTTGTACTATTAAATATAGTATTAATCTATGTAAAGAGAATGTAAAGTAGTGCAAGGTGGAGAAATGCATCTGATTGAATGAGCTTGTGACGTCACTCAGTACACAAGTACCAAGTATGGAAGACAAATAAGTTGTTAAAAATCAGGTCATATTTTTTAACTTTAAATAGTAAAAACACCTATAAAATCCATACCAATGTCCAATTAACGTAGGTAGTATGGTTGCTCGACGAACAATAAAACACTAAAGCGGTGTTGGTTACTTAATCACGCACCCTCCGTTGAAAAACTCAATGTTGGTTGCGCAATCACGCCTCTCTTTCACCCCATGTACCCCCTATGCCCCTTAGTGCTTGTCTATCACATCCTCATCCTTGTCCTAGCTGGGTCTTAGCCCCAGGGCACTAGTCTAACACCAATTTTTTCACCTCTGGGGTTTCTAACCTCAAAATTTTGGACGAGGAGCTCTCGATCTTAGCCACAAGGCAGGATACTGGGTCTTAGCCCAAACATTTCAAGCTTGGGCAAGGGTCACCTCCTCCCATTCTTAGGTCATTTTGGACAATGTGTTTAGGTGGTGCTGCTGGGTATGATACTCAGGTTTGGGGCATTTTGGTCTTAGCTTTCTCTACTGTTCGTGGCGTCCTTTCATGATCATTTCTCAGAGGAGATTGAGGAAGGTCAACTGTGAAATAGTTTCCAAGTTCTGTTTTCTCTTTGACCCAACTTTCTGACACTAGCTTCTGTTAACAAAACCTTGTGTTGTGTGAAGTGTGTTTGTAAACAAATTACGCTTTGTTGATGACCAGGAAACAATTCATGTAAGTAGGTCATAGGGTTTTCATCCTGCCAAGTGAATTTCTGGGTTGTGATACATGTGCTACTTTCATGTAGGAAGAGGAAGTGTACAGCAGTATGTATAGAATAATATTTACTCAAACGAAGACACGCGCAAACTTAATTAGCTTGTTGGGAATAAAAAAAAAGATGGACCGTTAAAAGGTGGCACAGACGAAATTTGGAAGAAGAGTTATCTTCTATCGTAATGATGAATGTTGTATGTTTCTTACATTCTGATTTGGAGCGCTGAGTGACACAGACATAGAATGAAGCCTCGTTTATTATGTAACAAGTTGGACCCAATATGTTGGGATGCAACACATGAGGAAAAGTAAGCTGCGTTTATTGTCACCAACTTGTTGGATCAACATCCTAGGTCCTCCGCAAGTTTTTAATCAGTCTATACATTTCTAGCCATGGATTATATCGTATTATTGCCGTTCTTCATTTATTGTGTTGACAGGAAGTGTACTCTTGCAGAAAATACCAAAACGTAAGAAACGGTGGAGGTTTTGAGGTTTTTTGGCTAAACGTCCCCTTGAAGGTGCGTACATGAGAATAATAAAGACCTACATTTGCAAAGTGGATTTGATAGCTTTGTACGCATTTAATATGTGGACTTTGAATGCTTAGTTATACTTATGTATCCTCATTTACGTGGTAAAATGGAAAGGAAAATTGTTATGACTCCGGGAGAAAAATTTGCTACAGCTCTGCGCTGCATGGGAGCCTTATGTATAGCCAAAAAAACATGTGCGTTGCCAAGGCTAGAGACTGACTCAACTCTCTAGCGCATGCGCAGAACCCCCCAAATCAGCCAACATGTTGGGTTGGTAGTTTATTATCTCCAACAAATGATCCAACACAACCTAACACAACTTGATGGCTTTGACCGGCTCTCCCAACACCAACATTTTGGACAACATCCCCAACAAGCTGGGAATGCGTTTATATTGTAACACAACTTGTTGGGATCGTGTTGGCCAACATGTTGTGTTACAATATAAACGAGGCTTTAATATTTCGATCCTCTATGGTTCTCTATTTGTAGTGTAAACTATATACATATGGTGTTAGCATGCTTCTATTATTATGTTATTTTAGATCCACCATTATTATATTAATGTACTGTAGTGTAAATAAACTCTATTGTGAATTTTTCCGAACTGCAATGTCTTATTTAACCTACACACTTATGTACCTCCTTATTCCACATACATATGATTCCTGATGATAATAAAACAATAAGTAACTAATACTAATATATATCTCAAAGGTTTATGAAAACTAGATAGTCAAGTATTTATAGGAATTGAGGAGATTTGGTCTAGACACTAAAACAAATATATTATATTTTTAGAATATCTATTTACTGGTCTTAAAATATTTACAATTTCATCGATGAGGTTATCATATAATTTAAATATTTACAGTTTCTTGTTTTAACAGCGTAGAGTAGCCTCAGTACTAAAAAAAACCTAGAACATATAATTATTAGCTTGCACAAACATAAAGAATCAGATGCATAGGTAATTAGGTCATTGGAATTTTGCATTGGGAAGTAAAACATATTAATAAACTACCTCTAGTGCATAAAATAAAGAAAAAAATAGTGCGTGTTTCTATGAATCAAAAAATGGGAGTAAATAGAGTCAAGTCTTTTATGAGTGGCATGTCAGTGAAATTGTATTAAAGTGATCATTCATCCCGTATAAATGATTGATTAACTTTTAGTCATGGTGAGCACGTTTTCAAGAGCTTTGATACTCAAACGACAACGTGTTGCAATCACCAATAATCCACCGTTTGGTGTATACGGGCCGAAATACTTTAGTTTACGAAACAATAAATGCAGTAGCCAGAACCTTTCTTATAATTTTGTGTGGGTTTTGCATGTGCCTTTCCGCAGCCTGTTCAGTGACCATCTCCTTCAAGACGTCAAAATTAACATCTCTACGGTTGTCGTAGTTTATGATGATCCCACTAACCTTGCATAGCGTTTTTGTTTTGGTAAGATTTCCATCAACGTGAGCTCGGTACGCGTAGTTTTTGAGACCACCTCATATAAAGGCGTAGATGTAGCTTACCGAAACATAATCCTGAAGTTCGTCAGTAAGGTAATTACAAAAGTCTCCGGTTTGTTTACTCAAGTCGCAGGGAAGTTCTGTGAATAAACGCTGTCGGTTTCATGATAGAGAATTCAGTCCTTCAAGTCCTCAAAGATGCTGTGCAAATTATACTTAATGGTCATGTATCAAAAAGCCACAGCTACACTCGTGTTAGGGCTAGGACGTATAGCATCCCGTGCATTTTTGTAATTGAGTAAAATTACCTTAACATTGACGACAATGACGCTGTCCACGGTGATTCACTTTGAGGAAAATTACCTTAACATTGACGACAATGACGCTGTCCACGGTGATTCACGGGTCCGTCAGATACTTGTAAATTCCCTGATAGTCATTGACAACGGCTACGTGTGGTAAATCGGGTCTTTGACCAATTTTTACCCATGTCGAGTTCAAAAATAGGTTAGCTGGTGCGTGGAGACAAAGGTTTTTACACACGGAGGTGAAATCGAGGTTAACCCTTTTCCTTATAATTTTTAATGCAAGATAATTTTTCCTCTTGAGAGGTATACCATTCTAGCCATCCACTGGCTTCTTGTTTAATCTTTGAAAATGTGCTCGTAAAACAATCTGCCAGAACGTGTCTGACGGTCATATTGTACTCCCACATTACGTGCACTGATTCGTAGGTATAGCCAATTTCATTGCCTTTACGGATTTAGCCAATCACGGAGACGCCTGTCAGCCAACGGTCCTTATTGTCGTCGTGCCAACAAGAGCCTTGAGTATTCTCTTCCCCAGATTTCCGGCACCGAATAAACATGAGTTTTCTTTGCATCCATGTCAACAATATAGGCATAAATACATTTCGTGATCCACCTTGGTAGAGTAGTTAGCTAACACGCTAGGTTCGTGTTGAGCTAGGCTGCCGAGGATGGGAAGATCGAGGCTCGAATCTCGCTTGGGTGAACTAAGGTGGTTTTACCTAAATGGTTTTCCAATCTCCCTCCATGCATATGCGGGTTCACTTCCTCTGCATTCAACCTTACTAATTCCTTATCAATTAGCGTAATTATTACTTAAGCGTCCAACCCAAACGGTTAGTAAGACGTGGTGCTAAGTATTATTATTACATTTCGTGAAGGTGTCACTGTAACTTTGGCTATACCTTCAACTTTATCGATGAATGGAAAAATTTGTTACAAATTGAGTAAATGGGTATTTGACGGGATATGCTTTGTACTTAAAAATTTAAGGATACAGTGAACACACACACAAGTACTTGATCGGCTCTCCACGAGAACGGTCTGTTTTCGTGGAAAAGCTTTATACAATAGTTTATGCATCGACCAAAGAATGGATCTTGGAGGGCTTGAGGCTCCATGCTATAAGCTTTGCTGGAGCACAAATTGTTTCAAGTCGTTGTTGGTGAACATCATCACATTAAAAATGCGTGTCCATAGTTCTACGACCACGTAGACAGCATTCTTAGACTTTTCCGCACAAGTAATGGTTGTTTCCTAGCGCGTATCCATGATTTCATGATGATTGTTTTTGATAGGAGCTGTCCTGTCAGGATAACGCATAGGTTACTCTATTCCAATAACATCCTCAAAACTGGAAAAGAGTTCCGGTATTCCTAGCTTTAACAATGACATATACACAACGCTCCAACACACACTCCTTATGGCCGTTGCCCGTATGAAGGATGGACTTAGCGTTGATGGGCCTTCCAGCAAAGCCATCGCACGGTGACGTGCGACTGTTGGTCCGCACATCGGTTGCCACCATTAGGGACGATGCCCGCGGTGTCTTCTTTAAGGTGACTCCAACGATACATCAACAAGGCCATTCAAGCGATCGTACACGCCTTTCTGAAAGGATCCACCCAAGATTTTGCTATGAGCATGTCTCTTAACAAAAGGCAGGCCTTCCACAGGATCGCTACGTCTCTTACATAATAAAACTCCATCTCACATCCGAAATAAAAAAAAGAATTTTCTTTGACAAGCGTGTCATACCATATATTAAAGTTAAAGCCCAAGATACCACGTTTTAACCCAGAAAGTCCGATATATAGACAGGCAAAGAGACAAATAGATGGCATCGTGAAAGACATTTAACGGTTTAACTGTGTCATGAAACGTGGAAATTTATCAAAATCTCGAGTTAAACTTCTCTCTTCGAGGTGTCAAGACAAAATAAATAAAGCATCACATTCTACCAAAGAGCATAAATCAAAAACATACACTGTTACAAAACCACTAAGAAAAGAGGAACATCTGTGTTCATCAAATAGCATAATAATCAATTTTAATTTTCCAAGACTTGAATAAAAATTATAAATTTGCTTATAGCTCAGAAAATTTTGATTATATAAGAATATATTTCTTAAAATTAATTTTATATTTAGTAGCACTACATCTTTTACAATGATAAATTATTTCGTATCTTTATAGTTATAGATATGATCAAAATTAAAAATCTCTAAATATGTTTAGCCCCTCAATGTCATTTTCATGAAAAAATTAAACTTGACATTTTGTTTGTAATGCTAAACCATGTCTAGATACAAAATACAATCAAAATAGTTTTATCGAATTTTGAGAAAATCGATTTCATCCCCTTTTGCGCTTCAGTAAATGACCCTTAATTTTAGGGTTAGATATCTTATTTAAACCCACCGTCAGGACCTCATAAAACTTTATATACCAAGTTTTATCCCGATCAGTGTAATAGTTTCGGCTCTAGTTCGAGATACGGACAAAAGGACAGACGGCATCACAATCAACACCTCTAGGTTTCAGGGGGTCATGAAACGTCAACATTTATCAACATTACAAATACAAATTTTTGACGATTACAATACTTCTCTTTTCGAGGGGTCAAGTAGAAAGTAAAAATATGAATCTTTGTTTTAAAAAATATATAATATTATTAACTAAAGTATTTTCAAACATTTTAATTAGGCCTACTTGGGTCTATATTTTAAATTTATTATTATTATTATTATTATTATTATTATTATTATTAATTACAGTTTTCAGAAAAATAAACTCAATGTTGATTGTGTTTTTATTAACATTATTAATATCTGATTTGTCTTAATACTGAGTTAATAATACTAGTTCTGATTTCGAATTTGCCATCAGTTATTTAATACATTTTAAGATAAGCACCTTCACCCTCAAGCACTAAATTACAATAAGTTTTGAATAGTTTATTCACGTACCAGTATTAAGATTTTAGGGCAACTTCCATGAGGTAATAGCAGGACATTGGTAGACAGGTATCAAAATACTGTAGAAATATCTATAGGTTAAATTTTTTTATTTTACAGCTGAAACTGTTTTAAAATAAATATGTCCGAATTGCTAGTTCTTTGACAAAGCGACAAGTGAGATCTACATCTCAGGAAGCTAACTAGTTAAATATTGTTTCCAAGTGTGTTATAATAAAGCAGCCATTTCCAGCCTGGGGGTCACAGTGTGTTTTGAGTGGGGTCACAATATAGAGGCATGCAAAATTCTAAGAGAAATGTAAATTGTTAAGGTGCTAAAAATCACCTAGTTACTGCTTAGGTTCCTTTTGGCTATTCCATTATGATAGCTTCTTGCTGACTTGTTTACTGTGGAAGCCTTGTAATGCTGCTAGCATAACATAAAATAATCCCCCATCACCGGACTTGTTGATTCTCTTTTACTACATATTAATCGCATAAAATAATTATTATAAGCAATTTATAATAATTAAAACAAGCATTAGTGGACAAGCGGGTTTAACGTCACGCTCTTTTGGTTTGGTTTGTTAGTGAAGGTGAAGTAAGGATTTTAATTCTGGCCATGGGTAGTTTATCCTAATAGCCCTCCATGCAAATAAGGGTACATTTATTCTAAATTGTATACATCCCATTGGTGTAGCTAAATATATATAGTCTGGGCTGGTAGTAAGATACGGTGAAAAAAATTTAAAAACTAGCATTTGAACGCTTTTAGGCTATCAAAGGGTCACGATGGCTGCAGTGATTAAAGTTGTCATAACCTACAAAATGTTGAAAACCGCTGTAATAAAATCAGTTTTATTTTTTAATCTCAAATACACGTTGGAACGATATCTGCAAATATAAATAAATATTTTATGTAAGCACAATTGGATATTTACTTGATCACAAAGGCAATAATACTAACTTCAAATCCAAGGAAAAATTAATTAAAGGTATATTTAAAAAGAAATCCAAAGAGTAATTTTTCCGGACTGTAAGATTGTAGCTCCAACTATTAAAATTTATGTGTCGCGTCATGATGTATTCGTTAAAAAGTTAGTGTGCATTCACTCATGTTGTATCCTGGGATCCTCAATCACGTTGGCTTTTTTTCCTCTTGAAGGCTAATTTTAATTTAGTATATATGAAGACATCAATCAATCACCATTTAATCAACTTTAAAATAGCTTTAAGAAAACGCCATTTTGAATATATATTACAAAACAAATTCCCATTTAAGAAGAATTGAGAAGCTATATAGACCTACCTAGAAACACTCCAAATTTAGTGAAAATTATGAGGCACTGTTTTAGTGTGGAATATGGCGGATAGTCTATAATTAAACAAAATAATACCAGATGACATGAATCCACAATGTACAAATAAGCAATTTTTAAGGGGTCTTTCCCTACGAAAATGAACTTGGGCGTATCTTAACGTAATGACGTAACTTAAAAACATGGAAGGACCAAGGTCTATCGTTCACAGAATTACTATTTGCTCCCTCCATGTTTGTATCGTTGCTATAGTTTTAATTTTTTTCTTTGACTTTAAGTTGAAAAATCTTCCAAAATTTCTCCTTTGATTTTACGTTGATCACAGACAGAAAACAAAAGAATATAATCGTACAGTGGCTACCATTACGAAGAAGGAGAGAATGAAATAATATATAAATTAATATTATCTTATAACCTATCTCCTTATATTTTAGACAATGGTTTAGATCCAGAAAATATTATATTGCTCACCGATTTGTGTGATTATGACACGATGGATTTTATAATAGTACTCCTAACAAGAGATAGGCCTATAGCAATTCTTCTCCTAGATTAAAACTAAATTATTTAAACATAATATTAACACGCACAGCACACAAAACAATGTTTTGAAAGTGAAAACTAAAAGTAGCTAACACTTTTATTTAGAAAGACAATGCAAAGGGTAAAATATCTCATAATTCCATATTTGTTTAGCAAATACTAGCATTAAAAATATATATAACGGTAGTTTTATTGTTTAATTCACATTTATTTTTTTGTGTGAGATAGTTTTCACTGTGGATCTTTGTAAGCCTACGTAAGAAGTGGGATTTATATTTGATTTGAATATACTAATACCCAATTAAATATTTGACTTTTTTTTAGCGTATTTTCTAATGAATTTGTAGTTAAAATAAGTAAATGTTTTTATCTCAAATAAGGGAAAAATGTTTCACGCCTGAATAACCTTACTAGTAATCTTCTCAATTATTAGCACCTCTTTAACCCCCCCTGTTCCTCAACAACTACCCAATCTCACACCTGTTACAACCAACCACTTGGCAGCAACTCGTGGAGACTAGCTTCTTCTTGGGGTTAGTAGTGGTACCCCTGAATTAGGGGTAGAAGGCCAGAAATCTAAAGTTAGTGACGACAACTAGAAACAATTTTATTTGCTATAGAGTATGGTTAGTCTTAATAGGATAAATGAAATAGAAAAATAATATTTTCTTTGTACAAGAAGCACTTTTGGAGGTGTTTTAAACTTATAACAGCATATGGAACTTTGCTATATTTTTTTTGTTAATTGTCCAGTGGAAGGTTTGGTGGGATTGGGTCTCTACGCTACGCCCCTGCTCTATTCAATAGTATAGTATATTCATAGATAACAACCGTTGTATCCTGGGATCCTCAATCACGTTGGCATTTTTTTTCCCCCCTTGAATGGCTAATTTTAATTTAGTATATATGAAGACATCACTTTATCTTAGTCTGTAATAATTTAATATTTGGTGTTCAAGAAATATAATTAATATTTGAACCCAGGAGCTACCTCTCAAAGTGACGAAACACAATCTCTAAAAAGGTTTAATATAAACGAATCAGCAAAAAGAAGACATCTTGGTTGGCTCGTCTGCTTTGATCCACAATTTCGTGCTCGATGAGTTCCACGTTATAAAATGACAAAAGCACAATCCTTTGAACTTTATGTTGAAATCTCCTTTTTTCATTCTTAGCTGGTGAGTTTACTTTAGAAAACAATTTTCTATAAAAATATTTAAAAAAAAGTGATTAGATTAATAGCCTAGAATACAGTTAGATCTAATAGAGTTGAATTTTAGCCAGACTAAGTGACATTAAGTTTAAAAACTATTAGCATGTCTTGTTTTACTCAATTTTATTATATTTGGATAGATAAAAAAACTTTTAAATATGTATTTATATGTAAGCTACAGCCTATTAGTGAGACTGACAATTTCATGAATTGGGTAAATTTCTGTCCATTCGGTGAACTGGTCTTTTCTCTTGATCATTTCATGAACTGGGAAAAAATGGCATGATCATTTCATCTACTAGAAATTATTGTCATATCTACAAGAAGCTTAAAGTAAATTCGTTTTCAAATATTTTATGTTAATAATTATAGACTAGAGATGAAGCCAGTTCACAAAATGAACAGAGATTTTAACAATTCATGAAAATTGCCCAGTTATCTTTTGGGTTGTAACATGTACACTCCGTTTATCCTGAAATGAGTAGGCTTATACCTTGACAAATTACACTATGGTCCCATTTTATAATTTACACCGTAGTGGAATAGTGCAATCTAAAATTGCTACCGAACAGGATTAGCTAAGTGTTTATAAAAATTAACATATTAAAACATATATAAATTATGTGTCTATAGCTTGGGCCTGTATTCAGTAATTAAGAGGGTAAGGGTGAGGGGGGAAAGAGTACGCAGTCATCTAAGAGTAAGCATGTCAAATTTTAACAGTTGGCTGCTTTGAGAGAGAAAAGATTAGTGTGTCGTCATTGCTAGTGGATCAGGCATCAAAGATAATCTAGCGTATTTTGTTTGGTAAAATTCATGTTTAATTGACAGGTAAGAAACGCTTTTCTTACTTTAGAATGTATTTTTTCAAGCCATAAACTTAAGGCGATTGGCCCTTTTTATTTGGCGTGGAAATGCAGAGCCATGGGAACAAACGGTTATCTTCAAGAATTTTTATTGTTTTACAATTTTCTTTTCGGAAATGGTTTGTTCAAGAATAGAAGAATGTTGATTAATTTATACTTTTTATATACACACCTCCACTATAATTTTAACAGTGATCAAATATCGATAAAATTGACATTTGATAAAATTGACAAAACCGCCGGCTGCATGGCAAAAAATAAGAAAAGGTAACAACTAATTGTAGCGGGCTAACCAGTCAAGCCCCATATGACCTAAACCAACTACCAAGAATAACATTTCTCGGAATAAAATGTATATGGATTTCTAAATAATATGTGCACATATCTATACATGTATAGCTCCATTTGTTACATACCACGCCACAACAACGTCACTGAACAAGAACGGCTCCATCAGATGTGTTCAACTATTCTCTCGGTCGGCGACGCTGCACTTTACCGTTCCGAGCTATCTATTCAACTGACTGAGGTTCAATGTAGCGCGTGGTTTCTGTGGCTCAAGTCTACGTGCCGATTTGAACATCATGGGACGTCATTCCCCTCTTCTGCTCTCCCATGGTTCGTCTGGCTCAGCCGCTATAAAACACCATGGTTCGCTGAGAAAGGACACACTATTACATTATTAGTCCAGGATACTACACGTTCAAAGTCTCTTCACTCAGAACATATCTACAGCACCAAGGTGGTCACGACGATGCTGCCGACGGATAGACCTGACCAGTGGAAGTAACTTACCGTAATGTTATACTTTCAGATTGATAAGGAGTAGGCGGATTCATCAGCCATTATGTAGGTTTTAGGAACTGTTTACACGTTTATGAGAGTATCTGTAGCTCTCGTGGGTATATTTTATGTGATCTAGTTCAGTCTTTAACTTTTTATGGCGCGCTGTACTTGCCTTCAGTGATGTCTCTCGTCACTGTTATATGATCGATCTCTCAGATCAGCCACTTAGATAAAAGTGCGCCTCACTCCTTGGCCTGCACGACCATGTTGTAGTCTGCAGGGCCTTCAGGCATGAAAGAGGCTGCTTAGGTTGTTCCAAGCCTGATGGTTATATCTAGTTAGGTATTGGTTGGCGTTCCTAGGGTAAATATGGGCGCCTCACGCCTTATTTTTGTTCACCTTGATGCGGTTATCAACTTGTGGGTCTCTCTGCCCATCTGGCATGGCTCGCGTTTACTATGTAATTTGAATATTGTTGTTCACCTAGTTGTGGTGCTCAACTTGTGGGTCTCTCTGCCCATTTGGAATGGCTCGCGTTTATTATGTAATTTGAATATTGTTGTTCCCCTTGTTGCGGTGATCAACTTGTGGGTCTATCTGCCCATCTGGCATGGCTCGCGTTTATTATGTAATTTGAATATTGTTGTTCACCTTGTTGCGGTGATCAACTTGTGGGTCTTTCTGCCCATATGTTTTTGATATTGTTACCTTGAGAGGTCGAGTATTTCCCTCTTTGTTGATCACTGACCTTTAATGGATTTAATTTCCTCGATCCCGGCTAAAACCGATTGGTTGCTTGCCAAGTCATATTGTGCTCGGGCCTAGAACCATAAATTGGAACTTTCACCTGTTGTTTAGCTGTAATATATATGACCGGTATAAACTATCAATTTCTCATAACCTTTATAGCTCAGCTGAGAAAGATCAAGATAGCTTCACTAGCGTGGGTGCTCTTCTTCCCTTAAAGTAGGGCTGCAGATTTGTTTCGCTAAACTGACTCTATTTTGCTTGTAAGTAATTAGTTGCAACTAATAACCTTATTATCATATTATGTATAATTTTCAAGTATATGTTATTGTTTTATGACTGATGCAGCAATTGTATTTTAGAAGAGGACTACCTGTATATATAATAAACAGGGACTTGCCTGTTCTGCACAGATATTGGTGCTTCACGTCGTGTAAACTTTATGAGTGGGGTCACTTGCTTACTTGTATTAAAGTAATTGATCTTAGAACATCATTACAGACCTATTCTCAACAAATTGGAAGGTGCTTTGATATTTCTTTATGTATATATTGTTAAACTGGACTAATTAAAGCTAATTTGTTTAGATGCATCTCTATCTTTTTGCTTTAGCGTGTTCTTTATCTATTAATATTTTCCCTGTCTACGTATCTGGGGTCTCTAGGTTTATCTAGAGCACCAGTACATAATAAACATCGATACATTATATTAGAAGAGGTGTTGAAAATATTACTATACAAATTTAACTCGTTCTCGAGAAAACTGATATTTCCAAACCTATGATTTTTCCACAAGACTTTTCCAGTAGCTAGATCCTACTACGGTTTCCGTGATCCATCTGTTCTTGATGGCATGGAAGGATACTCTGGTTGGTTGTAAGGCCACTCCATGATTTTCACCCTCCCACCCACAAAATAGGTTTTAGACTTGCACTCGACAAGGCCAAGGGCCTCAATAGATACATTAGAAATAATTAGAGTTATCGGATACAATTTTGTATGAAAACAATCATACCGTAGTATAATAGTATAGTAGTATACCGTTATAACATAGAACACAGTGTGTCAACACAGACTTGGTCCGTAATGTACTGCTAAATAAAGTGGATCATGTAAACTAAGACAATAGATGGCAAATGCACACATTTGGAATATGGCCAAGAGTACGTGAGTACTCTTACTCGGTTTAACAAAGGATATTAGTAGGCCTATATAACGAAGTATTTTATTTGGAAGGGAGAAAGTTAAATGTTTGGATGATTTAATGAACCCTCTGCATAGTTTTGTCTGCCAAGTATGTCATGACGATCATAATTATCAATGATAATAATTATGATTAAAGGCTATTGCTTAGATTTACACTAATATATTTGTATACTTTACAAGTTTATTAATATTATTATTAAAGAAAATATTTAAATTCCCACCCTGTTTTTTATATAGCTTATGAATTACCTATATTTTAATAATTATTTTAGCAGAATTCACCATGGGAAATTATACCAGAAAGACTAAAAGGAAACTAGTATTAACTGTAAAGATGTTGGAAGAAGCGAGGGTAGAATTGCAAATGGAGAGAGCAAGAGACAAGTTTTTAAATCTTTGGGCATCAATGAATATACTCTACAAAAAAGATTAAAAGCTTTGAGTATTTTTATGTCTTACAATAAAGTGTTAGCTTATTAAATTTTAATTAGTAAAATTATTATTCATATATTTTGTATTTGTTCAACAAATTTTATGATGTTTATTATTTATATATTCAACGAAGATATTTTCACACATACATCGAAAGGTATGCTCTCTTCAACCAATTTTCCTACACCAAATTGCTAGAATGTAGTTCTGTTTTCAGGGAACAGTTTCATCTTCCCTTGGGAAATTCAAAAAATTGTTCTACGAGGAAATGGAACTGGAGCTTGCAAAACACTACCGAGACTTGGACGCTTGGTTTTACGGTTTAAGAATAAAACAACAGCTTACAGAGGATGACCGAATCCTTTTGATTTTGGACAACCCCGTGTCCCACTGCTCTCTTCCAGCAGTGATTTTCTATAAAAATAATTTCATTACCCTTCTATCTTTGCCACCTCATGCCAGCCACATGTTACAGCCCCTTGACAAGGGTTTCTTTGGAACTTTAAATTCTGCTTGTGCAACTGAAGTAGAAAAATGGATATTTACTAATCCAGGACAAGTGGTCACTCAGATGCATTTCACAGGACTATTCCAAGCAGCATACACAAGAGTGGACAGTATTCAAAAAGCTGAACGTGCTTTTTCATCAACAGGGATCTACCCTTATAATCCGGAAATTTATTCAGTAGAAGATTATACCCCATCAGAAGTGACTTTCAAAAACGTTGAGAAAGCCAACAAAACTGAACAACCTGAAAAAGAAGTGATATAAGGACTTTCTAGTGCAGAAAATTATCTCCAGCCTGCACCACTAACAATCCATTCAACAACCACAACTAAAACACCATGTTCATAATCAAATGCTAGCTCTGTATCACCTTACTCAACTAATACAAATCTGTAGGTCAATGTAATGATGATTCATCCACTACCAACAATTCAGCATGACAAAAACGACGCATACCAGCACAAAAATCAAAATTTTGTCATCATCTCCATACAATAAACACTTTGCGGGAAAAAAAAGTAACGACCGGAAAGAGAAGAAAATAGAAAATATATTACTTGACTTATCGAGACTATCAACATCAAAGAAGCAGGATCCACTGCCCCGAAAGAACACTCATATTATTGACGAATCTCAGTAAGAAACAGTTTGTGCAGGCTGTGGAGAGTCATATGAAGAGTATTGGTTACAATGTGGAGTGTGTGGAGCCTGGTTGCACGAATAATGTTCTGATTTTGAGGTTCAAGGCTCATTCACGTGCGATTACTTTTAGTGCGTACTCTTGAACGACGTATTGCATACTCTTGGACGACTGTGCGGATAAGAGTACGCATGTGCACATTTTTGTTTATACAGTCATATCTCATTTTGAGATTAAAAAAAAATATTTTGCTCATTTATTATTAATCCATAGATTGTATTGAAAACACACATGTGAATTATATTTATAAAATAATATGTTTTATGTCCTTTACAAAGTTATGTGCGTACTCTTTCCCAAGGCTCCTTTACCTACAGGAATGCTAAATCACATCGCAGACGTTATTCAAGAAATGATTTACTATTTTAAAAATATAGATCATACCAAAATAGAGGTTAAGGGTATCAATATGCCTTTAGAGTTTAAATGATTAAGAACCTTACATTTTAAGTTTTAAATACATTCATTAAAAGTGAGATTAGTGAGTTATCATCGACGTTTAACGTGTAATAACGTAATTCTGAGATCAAGGTAAATGATTAGGAAAACACACGCAGCCTCCCTTATATAAAGCTAACTATAACCGGGTCAGAGCCTATAGCTCGAAGCTCAAATGGGTAGTAACAATAAGGCGCGATGCTAAAAAAAAACAACAGGGTCACAACAGAACATTTTAGTATGATTGAGGATTGTTTGAGTGGGGTTTGAAGTTTAATAACTGTGATTTCCAGAATAAATATCTTTGTATGATTTTACTTTAGCCAATTTCGCTGGTCTTGGGTTTAAGTGGACGCCTCAGGACCGGATGTTCGTAGGTTTAAGCCCAGCTGAGGTCAACGGATTTTTCTTGATCGATAAAAATCCGTAGCACAACCTCCTTCGGAGGGGAAGTAGAGCCGTCAGCCCCATGTCAATTGTGACATGTAAAAGAAAATTGGTATGCCCATTCGCTCTCCCTCATTTAGCAATCAATCGGTTCAGAAAGTGCACGTTAAATATTTCAAATAAATAAAAAAGTAAAAATTATGTTTTCCTTGAAGTATGCAGGATCCTTAAATAAGATAAGACTCGCATCGGTGGTCACATGGTCTTACGCGTCATTCTCTTGTCAGACTGGATTCCTGGTGATGTGGAGATCGGGGTTCGAATCAAGGTTGGGTGAATTGAGGGTAGGTTTACCAAAATTGTTTCCGAATTTTTCCATTAAAATGCGTGTACATATCCTCTAGTTTTCTACCTTCCTCATTCCTATCCCACTACCGTAATTAAGACATGCGTATAGCCCAAACAGGTATTAAAATGTGGTGGGGAAAAATACAAGTTATTGTGGTTTTGTAAAAATATTTTAGAATTTAAATTTTAATGGTATTTATAAGATAAAATATTACATTTTGAAAATATCTTACACCACTACCGTATTAGTTTTCTTTAAGTCTTTCTACCTGTACAAGTTATACCCATGTGTACTAATTATGATGAGTTATAGATGGGAAAGGTGTAATTTAAATTAAGTGTACCAATATTTATGTGGAGGGAGAGTGAAAAATTATTTTAAAAAACCCTTAAGTACACCCTACCGGGATTCGAACCCCGATTTCCCTGTCATTGGCACTTTAGTCAGTGGCCACCAAAGGGGGCCCCGTGTTAGTTGACAGTGATACAAATTTGTTGCACACTATCGTTAATTATCCCCACATTTTGTTGATGCTAATTATTCCGGTCAGTATTATAACGTTCAGGGAATCCCCCAGCACGATTTTACCTCGATCTGACTGGTATTTATGATCTGTGTTGTTACACTAATACCTTTATCCATCTTCTGACTGCCGCATGCATTATTTATGAGTAGCGGTTTTGAAGCGAACCAGCGCTCCACGGAGAGGGGTACACAGACTCCTGGTTGGTCTTCATATTCAACTCATTTACACTCGGTTCGATAGCAATAATCGGTTTATCAGTGTGACGTACCTCGTAACTGTATTACGGTGCTGGGGCAAGCGCGCGGAACACCGAGCGACAAAGAGGGGGGGGGGGGG
>CABFWB010005177.1:0-12887 GCA_902151455.1 Timema bartmani | reverse complement strand
GCGTCTTACTAACCGTTCGGGTAATTACGCTAATGGATTAGGAATTGGGAGAGTTGCATTTAGAGGAAGTGAACCCGCATTTTCGTGGAGGGAGAGTGGAAAACCATTTAGGAAAAACCACCCCCGGTTCACCCGACCGAGATTCGAACCTCGATCTCCCCGTCCTCGGCGGTCGTGCTCAACACGACTAGCGCGTTAGCCAACTACGCCACCGAGGCGGGTAGGTATTTGTAAATTAATGATCATGCTTGGCAAAATAAAATAGTTTTTCTAATAGATTTTCATTGCAGATAGAATTTTTTAGTTTACATTTGTAAAGAGCCATTTCAGTGGCCTAATGGCCTAGGGCCTAAGGCGTCACTCTCGTGTTAGACCGGTCTGCTGATGACGGGGAGATCAGGGTTCGAATCCCCGACAGGTCTACTGAGAATGGCTTTTCCTAAAGGGTTTCCCTCTCTCCGCCTATGCAAATGCAAGTAGACTACCTCTAAAACGATTCCTTCCTCACCCTTACCCCATTAGAGTAATTATATTATAATGTATATGATTATAACCTGAACAGGTATTTAGACGTGGTGATGAAAACTTAATAGTTGTAAAGAGCTTGTTTGATCTATTCATGTTAATTTCTTACCAAATTTTCATATATTTTTTTGTAAATCTGAGTTATAATTTTACAGTAACTTTTTATTTTATTATATTGGTTCAACTTGTAGGTCATTACATTCCGGTCTCTGGTTATTAATATATGTTTTGTATTCTATGTAAGAATATTCTACCACGAACAGTAGATATTTAACTTGTACTATTATGTTTTGTAAAACGAGACTTACACAGAGTCATGTGTTGCTTTTAAAAGGCAACTTTGACTAAACAAATAAAAAGAGCTCGTGCAATTTAATCCATCAGGCAACCCCACGTGGCCGGAAGAAGACACACCCTTCTATTACTTTGTGCTTCGGGGAAGCATGTTCATGATAACTTACCTAAGGCCGGTACTACACTGTTCAATTTATTTTATAATAAAAATTATTTATTTTTTATTATATATTATGATAAAGGACCTGAAAAACCCCACCCTCTTTGTTAAAAGGGTTTTTATTATATTACATTACATTTTATTAAAAGTTTATACGGTATAATTTGTGAGTGCAATAATGGACGCCAGTCATGTCAGAAATTTTTACTAATATTCGCAAAATGAACGTTTTAAAAAAGTTGTAAACAAAGCCACTCTGTTAATTAAAGGAAAAACATACTTATTCTCTATCCCAGTGGATCCCAAACTTTTTAAATGGCATACATCCCCCCAACAATTTTCGCAATTTGGAGTACCACCAAGACAATGCTGAAAATTTACTATTTCTGTACATTTTTAATGGTGCCCAGGGATTTAAATAAAACACAGACTGCATTGTTTGTCTGAGCTTGAATCAATGTTTTCACCCCTCCAATCACTGTTTTAAGCCGTTTTCTTTTTGGCTAGACTTGGTCCAAGTATATTTACGACTTAAATTTATTTTTTATTTGGCTTCTCACGTCTTACCACTATAAATAATTGTACCTACTACTGGTGGTATACGTACCACAGTTTGGAAACCACTGCTCTAGCCTAAATGTGAAGTTTGTGCCTTCATACTGTATAGTTACACGTTTAGCTGCTTTGCACGTAAAGATCAAATTTTCAGATTTCATCATTTTCTTTGTTAAAACTTTAAAAGCATTTTCTAAAATGTAAATATTTTTTAAAAGATTTGTGAAATTTATTCGTTTACAAAATATATTTGATGAATCGTCAAAAATATATCATATTTCTCTTATCAAAAATATTTTATAAAGAAGTATGTTAGTGTAATACTGACCTAGCTGTACATAGAGCAAACGTAGAGGGAATGGGGTTTTCAGGTTACAGCTCACACAATTTGAGAAAAATGATAATAATTATAGAGTCAACAGTTAAAATAATTGTTGTAGTTAAACACTGAAGTACTTAGAGATGTAATATTGCAGGATGAGCAAGAATTTGTCACATACTCACAGTCCATGAACCCCACCTGAAATGCCATTTAATGGTGAAAGGAGTGTGCAGTTTTTTAGAAATGAGCACACGAGACAGTCTTGTTAGAGTCTAGTGTCAGGATGTAGTCTTGTTAGATTCTAGTGTCGGGATGTAGTCTTGTTAGAGTCTAGTCGGGATGTAGTCTTGTTAGAGTCTAGGGTCGGGATGTAGTCTTGTTAGAGTCTAGTCGGGATGTAGTTTTGTTAGAGTCTAGTTTCAGGATGTAGTCTTGTTAGAGTCTAGTGTCGGGATGTAGTCTTGTTAGAGTCTAGTGTCGGGATGTAGTCTTGTTAGAGTCTAGTCGGAATGTAGTCTTGTTAGTCTAGTGTCGGGATGTAGTCTTGTTAGAGTCTTGTGTCGGGATGTAGTTTAGTTAGAGTCTAGTATCGGGATGTAGTTTTGTAAGAGTCTAGTGTCAGGATGTAGTCTTGTTAGAGTCTTGTGTCGGGATGGAGTCTTGTTACAGTCTTGTTAGAGTCTAGTCGGGATGTAGTCTTGTTAGAGTCTAGTATCGGGATGTAGTCTTGTTAGAGTCTAGTGTCGAGATGTAGTCTTGTTAGAGTCTAGTATCGGGATGTAGTCTTGTTAGAGTCTAGTGTCGGGATGTAGTCTTGTTAGAGTCTTGTGTCGGGATGTAGTCTTATTAGAGTCTAGTGGCGGGTTGTAGTCTTGTTAGAGTCTAGTGTCGGGATGTAGTCTTGTTAGAGTCTAGTCGGAATGTAGTCTTGTTATAGTCTAGTGTCGGGATGTAGTCTTGTTACAGTCTTGTTAGAGTCTAGTCGGGATGTAATCTTGTTAGAGTCTAGTGTCGGGATGTATTCTTATTAGAGTCTAGTATCGGGATGTAGTTTTGTTAGAGTCTAGTATCGGGATGTAGTTTTGTTAGAGTCTAGTTTCAGGATGTAGTCTTGTTAGAGTCTAGTCGGAATGTAGTCTTGTTAGTGTCTAGTGTCGGGATGTAGTCTTGTTAGAGTCTAGTCGGAATGTAGTCTTGTTAGAGTCTAGTGTCGGGATGTAGTTTTGTTAGAGTCTAGTCGGAATGTAGTCTTGTTAGAGTCTAGTGTCGGGATGTAGTCTTATCAGAGTCTAGTATCGGGATGTAGTCTTGTTAGAGTCTAGTGTCGGGATGTAGTCTTGTTAGAGTCTTGTGTCGGGATTTAGTCTTATTAGAGTCTAGTATCGGGTTGTATTCTTGTTTTATTGTTAGAGTCTAGTGTCGGGATGTAGTCTTGTTAGAGTCTAGTATCGGGATGTAGTCTTGTTAGAGTCTAGTATCGGGATGTAGTCTTGTTAGAGTCTAGCATTGGGATGTAGTCTTGTTAGAGTCTAGTCGGGATGTAGTCTTGTTATAGTCTTGTTAGGAACTAGTATTGTTATAGTTTGTTCCAGTCTTGTTAGAGTTCAGTCAGGATTTAGTCTTAGAGTGCCTATTTGATACACTTATTGAAAGTTACCAGGGAACAACCTCAGGCTGTTTATCAGGGTTGCCCATGTTGGTAAATATCGGGTTAAGGCTTCCAAGCTACCACTCATGTAGGGACTGAAGGGCATAAAAGGCCAGAGAAAGGGCTCATGGACCTGTATGATGGGATAGAGACATGTTCGTAATGTCCATACTTAATTATTGTTGGCTACAATTTGTATATATAATTTTATAGTTCATACTCGTTTTAATAAGTACAATAAAAATAACCTATTGCCCCTTCTACCATATTTTACTCACATGTTCCTCATCAATCCCTATCCTGCGGTTTGGGTGGGCAAACGCCATTAAGTAGAGCCGGGCAATGATATAATGTATTATTATTTTATACTATCTCAAATTAAATAACGTAATTTAATTTTTTTATGATTATGACGTGGAACGAACGCATTGTTTTAGTTGTGGTAAAGCCACAGTATAGCTTTTCTTTTAGCTAGAAATATTTAACGTGCCTTTTCTTAGTTAACTGATGGTATCAGTGACTGCATGCATCAGTGGCCACGTGGGCTAAATGCCAGACTCATACAATCCGGGTCTTTGGTGACGAGAGAGTCAGAGTTCAAATTTAGCCTGGGTGTAGTGAGAATGTTTTCTCTAAAGGATTTTCTATTCTTCCTCCAAGCCAATCTGAGCACACTTAATACGAATTTTAAATTTATCACCTAAACGCCATTAGCTTTGTGAAGTATTCCTATCCCGGACGTTGCATACATATTTTTGTTCATAGCTTATAAACTAGCTTAAAGTCTAGACAATACATCAAACGACTTCCCCTGGTCGAAGAATCATCACTGCTAAAAGTTGAAACCCCAATCAATACTAGTTTTTGGACGTGCAGTGAAGCGATATCAAGAAGACCTTTAGATCAGTAGGCAATCACACTTACAAATAAACTAAGGTTTCAGACTATTATCCAACACACAACGGTGGACATGAGGACAATACAACCAGCCTCATCTCGTTTAAATTGGCGGAAACAGGGGTTTGAATCCCAATGAATCGTAGTGAAATTGTTATTCCTAAATTGTTGGTCAACCTCGATGATCCTGGGGTAAAGTGCTCGAGTCAGGACCCAATGTTTGTGAGGTCAAACCCTGACGGGATCATCGGATTTTTACTGAGCGATAATAATTCGTAGCACAATTTCCTTCTGAGGGGAAGCAAAGCCGTCAGTCCCATGTCGACTGTGGTATGTAAAAGAACCCTGGAAAGTAGGTGAAAATACCTTTCCCAGGTAAAATTGGTTGGCCCTTTTGCTCTTGCTCAGTGATGTTCTTGTGTTCTAATATAATCAATCGGTTCAGAAAGTGTTGGTTAAATTATATATTATTCCCTCCTATCCCTTTAGTATAAATATGCAAGTAGTCTGGACGGGTAGTAAGCCACAAAGAATCGGAAAGAACCTTTTAAACCCAAAGAGTCATTGAAAGAGTGAAAAAATTCAGTTCGGTCATGGATAGAAAATTCTGGGAAAAATAAAGGTCTATGCATGCTACAAACACATATTTTATAGTACACATTGATAACATTCTGCTATGTAGTTATTGTTATTGGAGGATTTTGATGAAGTCTACCAAAGTGACAACCGCAGATAGCATGGCTTGATATATGAATGAATGAGATATGATTTAATACATCTTGTAAATGCTATATTCTTTTATTCATAATATTTTCACAGTGGTCTAGTAGTCAGAGTTTCTTGCTAACGATCCAGAGATTCCGGATTCGATTCCCGGTGCTTCCAACATTTATCTGTGTAGAAGTGGGTCTGGAACGGGTGGGTCAGGAACTCATCCTCGTGAGGACAAATTAGAAGCTACTTGAATAAAGAAGTAACAACTTCTAATTATACTGTTTTTGACTCCTCACATTTATTTAAAAAGTCATGAATGAAGGGTATTTTTATTTAAAGAACTATATGTAAATTTTCCTTTTAATACTTCATCCATGAAGGGTCAGGCGTTTTCAAAAGTAATTTAAATATAATACGCTTTAAAACTTTCTTTCTTTAAAAAAAACTTCCTTCGTTCTATTTAAAAATCTGGTGTTGAGTTGGCTGCCTTTACCCAATGGGAAGCCAGCCTTCGCAACATCAGGTTGCCAGGAGTTCTCCTATTAGTTAGTGTTAATACTGTTGACAAGGGGTTCAAGAAGCAAGGGGAAGGTCATATATAAGTATTTTATTTTATTATTTAGCACCGCGTCTTACTACCCGTTCGGGTTATACGCTTAAGTACTAATTACACTAATTGATTAGGAATTGGGAAGGTTGAATTTAGAGGAAGTGAACCCGCATTTGCGTGGAGGGAGAGTGGAAAACCATTTAGGAAAAACCACCCTCTGTTCACCCGACCGAGATTCGAACCTCGATCTCCCCGTCCTCGGTGGTCTGGCTCAACACGACTGGCGCGTTAGCCAACTACGCCACCGAGGCGGGTATATATAAGTAGCTTGTGCGTATATAAATACGGAATTATATAGTAATATCACAGAGAAACATAGTAATCTCGACAGAATTATAGTAACAGATAGGAAATCTGAGTCTGTAACAGCACTAGCTATGGCTCTCCACATCAGTTTGTTAAACAAATAACAGCTGTATCATTTTAATATAAATTTTATAATAGTGACAATGTAATCGACGTATTAAATTGTGTACAAAATTAATTTTCTACTAATTTCAACAAATAACCAATAAGTAATCCCACAGTAAGAAATACATATAAAATCAGATCGTCATAGCCGTGTGATGACAAGTACGCAGTAAGGCATGCACGCGTCGTCATCGTCATCATCATCATCATCATCATCATAAAACCGGTATCGCAATAATTATTGCCTAACCGTGGGGTACGCACGGGTCCACATCCGCATCATAACTGTAAAAAAATCGGTAACATTATAAGATTTGACCTAGAAAACTGAAAATAATGGCCGAGGCGTTCGTTGTGCTGACCACATGACACCTTCTAACCTCAAATGTTATCACTATCATCACTAACAATGGCAGACGCTTGGTCAGTATATATTGCGTGTGGTGTGGGCTAACACCAAGGAGTTATACAGTCCTACTATAATAAAGTGTTTTCTCCTTCGTGTATTACCAACCGTCTGGGAGATCTGCATTTAATTACACAATAATAGGGGAGGGGAGATAAGAAAGGCAGAAATTGGAGGAAATGTACTTGCATTTGAGTGTGATGAAAATGAAATCTTTTAAAGATAAAGCACCCTCATTACTCCTATCCTGGATTAGATCCTCGATCTCATTACTATTGATCAACCTTAACGGGATTAACTTAACGTTTAGTGTGTGTGACCACCGATGCTGGTAGAGAGCAGGGTTGTATTTCAATCTAGAGTGTAGAGTCTCTTTCATTAACCAAGTATTATGATTATTCCGGACACTTACATTCATGTGCTGTACAGTGTTAGATTATTTTCCAGGCCACGTGTTACAGCCCTTTCACACTATCAGGTTTCGCTGGTCAGGTTCCGGACCTGACGGAGTGGTAGTGCATTGAAGTAAACGTGTTAATAATGTATTTTGAAAAGGCATATTCAAAGAATCTGAAAACTTTACCAAATTACTTTACAAGTAATGAGGCAGTTTTGTTTTTGTTTTTCAAATCAATGATTTAATTCCGATTTCTTAAGCTCGACTAATTTGTTTAAGTATGTAGCTATAATAATTGATAAAACATGATTGTGGAAGAAAAATTAGCCCATATGTGATTATTAAACATTAAATAAACTAAGTGAATGCTTCTCCAGCGACCGTGATAAGTATAATACATTCCATAGCACCCATTTCGGGCGTCGAATGTACTTGACAGTGGTTACATTGGATTATAATACGTAAGAATAATTCTTCTCACGAATAGGATCGAGTGGTTGGATTGGATGAAAACACATTGTATGGAAACTTAGAGAAGCTTCAGCAGGTAGAGTACGTTTGTTGTTTCAACCAAGTGCAATGAAGCTGTTGTCTGAATTTTACTATTTGGTAAGTCCTGCGTTAAGGTGGGGTAAAAAGGGACATGAGAAAAGGTAAGTGTTTACGCAGTTTTTATGGCAAAACATTGTTTAGCCAAAATAAATCAAATATTTCTCCAGTAGGAATATAGTTTAATTTTCTTCACATGGCTACCTCAACAGTTGTTGAATATCTGTCATAAGCATAGCAGCATTAGACGAGAGACTTTTTAAATGTAGACAAAAATTGTCATTAAATTCCAGGACAACCTTGACAGATCATCCAAAAAGTTAAGGTCATCATGTGAAGAAAATTAAATTCTATGTACTGGGACAATATTTGATTGATTCTGCCTAAAAAATATTTTTGTCATAAAGCCTGCCAAAACACTTAATTTTTCTCGCATCCCCCTTCCATCCTACTTTATAAGGTTCTCTTGTTTGACAAGAAATGTGTTTGGGTGAACAGTTAGTTTTCATCAAAGAATAAGAACGGGGAATTCACCGGCGCGTTTGAAGTACTCAGGAATGATGGCCAGAATTTTTTTGAATATACTCGAATGAAACCATCTACATTTGATCCCTTAGCGATCTCTTTTCTGCAACCAATGCTATTAGTTCCTCAAAGTCTATTTCGAACATCAACATTTCTATATTTCTTACGAAAACGGATGGAAAAACAAAATATTTTGTTTGCATCGAAAAATCATAAGACTTCGCGCTAACTCGTAATAATAATAATACATTGCAAGAACTACAATATAACCACACACATACTAATACATAGAGTTGTTCGCTTCTCATGACTTCGTGAGGATTCGAAACAAATCGTGTCATTTTTCATACGAATTTTTATCCAGAGTAACAGCAGCCGCGTCACTCTCTCAATAGACAAGACTGCCGTACACGGGTAGATCGGGGATTTAATCCCGGTCGGGTGTACTCAGGATATTTTTTCCCAAAATGGTTTACCACTCCATCTTAGTGCAAATGCTAGTACACTTCCCTTAATTTCAACCATCTTCAACCACAACTATCATAATTCGTACAAAACCGAGTCACCCAAACTGATAATTAAACACGGTGATAAAAAAATAGAGTCCTATCCAATGAACATACAAACGGTTCTGATACATCATTCAACAATTTATGGGTTGGAGGGATGAAGGGGTGAGGGAGGAATGGCGAACGAATAGGGTATATGCATTTTACATACGCAGATGTTATCCAAATACTGTCTTAGGGTCATTCAACCTTAACATTTAACTGCACGATTTTAACAATTATTATTGTTTGGTTATAGGTTAAAAATAGTAACTCAATAATTTCAATTCATTACACTTCACGAGCTATAAGGGGTTGGTGTTTTGTTGTGGTCGTTGGATGTGTTACCTATTTATTATGTTCTATGTTAGTGTACATTATTAATAATTATCACCACTGTGATCAACATTTAATTAATTAAGACAAAATTAAAATTTAATTGAACCCTTATTGAATAATTTCTCTAGTTAACCTCCTTAGGTAAAATTAAAATTATTATTATTATTATTATTATTATTGTTGGGGTTTAAAGGCCCATCGACACATTGAGGTCATTAGGGCCTTGAACGATATTAAAAATATATTAAAATCCCCATAGGGGAGACAATAATTCACCTGCAGAATATACAGGTGAATACACAATATACAAACAATCAAACAATAAAATATATATATATATATATATATATAAAATTAAAATATTTTATAAAAAATTTCCCATTTTATATTTTGAATGTAACTTTGTTAAGGTAAAGTAATTAATAAATTGATCAGAAATTTAGCACAATTAGACATTCATATGAAATTAAAATATTTCTTTGTGTACACCTCATATGAATGTCCAGTATTCCAGTAACATACATTAATTAATTTAACTTAACAAAGGTGGATTAAAATAATTAAATAGCAAGTTTGATTCCTTATAATGATTTGAAATAATTGAATAATTATTTATAGCTTATAATTAAACGCTAGTTAAAATAATGCAATAGAATGTTGATGGTCGAATGGCCTTAATAAAGAAGATACATCGAATTTGCCATCGATATCTAAATAAAACTTAACTTTCACTTGTCAGACACATATTCAGCCCAACAATGCTTGCAGGGATGAGTGAGTAGCTCAGTCGGGGGGACCCGGGATCGATCTTAGATAATACTGAACCTTTATCAGTAAACAAGCTGACTAATCGCCAAGATCCTCTAGTTTTGTTTGCAAGTTATGGGAGAGTTCAAAGTTAGAATCCTCGCCGGGTGTACAGAGGGTAGTTTTTACTAAATTATTTTTACCACTCTCTTTTTCATAAAAATTAGTCCACATTTTCTAAAATATACCTTCCTCAGGATTACCACATTATGGAAATAAAATGTGAATAGCCCAGACGGGTTGTAAAATAATATGCTAAAAACTAGAAAAAAAGACATCACTTTTATTTTATTTTTTCAATTTGAATTGCTTACAAACACTTTTTTCTTTTATTATTTACATGTTTTTTAATCAATTACCTCTCTATATTGTCTTTTTATTCAAACTCTCTTTTTTCCATGTTTGATATATTGTTAAATTTGATTGTAGTTGTATTCATATATATTTTTTAAATGTTTTCAAATTAAAACTCCTTAAAACTCTTGGTCAACAACAATGCAATAAATATAAATCAATTACAATGGTACGACACCCTCGTACATACTCTATTATCTAAATAATTATAAATAGAAACAATAATTTTCAAAAATAGGCTATCAGTAAACTACCATTTGGACAAGATAGATCTAAACCCTTAGGCTGTAGCCCTAGAAACAGACAGATAAACAGATATAATTTGTGAAACCCACTTTTCTTTCATTTGGGGACTCAAAAAAAGTCAAGCTCTATCATAGTTTAGAGTCATAAAATGTTTACATCTCCATACTTTCTCTATATGATAAATTAGAAATGAATCAGTGGCGTAACCTGGTTCCAAGCTCCCAATAAAGCCTCCCTGCAACCCAAGGCTCCATCTTTCTCCCTGCGAGTCGTTGGGGCTGGGGGGGCTTAATCCCGCAATAAACGTTAGGCGGGGGTTGGTAGGGGGTTGCGATGCGCAATGTCTCGTAGCGGAAGGTTGCCGTTAATCAAGGTAAAAACCGGAACGAACGAGGATCATTAGTTCTAGTTGTCAAGGTACGTTTCATTTCGTGGGACGCGTGGAGCAACAAGTAGAACACAGCTAGAGGATATTTTAGACCGGGTTGTTGATGGCGCAACTTCAAGACGCCGCTATCACGGAATTGTTTGTTTTATAAAGTAGTACCTAACTACAAAAATTCGCGAAGCAAAATTAAATTAAGTACGTCTTCGTTAAAATGTTTAATACTATACCTCAGTTTTAGCTTCTGTGGTGCTGACTGACAGCTCACAGCTGACTTCAAGCAGTCAACAGTTAGGTATATACCTAAATTTTGACTGTCAGAAGTGACAACTGCTAAAGACATGTTTTTTGAAGATCATATGGTTCGGCGTAGGGATACATAATTTGGTCTGGTAGCTTTTCAAAGCCATCAGAAGTCAGCTGTGAGCTGTCAGTCAGCACCACAGAAGCTAAAACTGAGGTATAGTTTATATTACTAACACAATAAAAAAAAGTAGCAAGAGAGTTTATATGAATTAAAAATGCTAAAATGGTTCAAATAACCACCTTCATCAAAGGGTACACGAACTAAACGTCAAGTTATTCTAGTATGATTTTTTTTGTAGTAGAATGTAAGGGATCAAATATTAGCCATGTGTATTGAAGATGTATTTAAATAAACTCTTGGCCACGTTTCCTTCACGCAAATGCGCGTACACTTCCTCTAAACTACTCTTCCTTCACTTTTTTATCCCATTATTAGAAACCGTATACTATGGTAAACACATCTTTGAAATTTCGTCTTAAAAATCATGAACTTGAGTTTAGAATTACCACAAATATTTAGGTTTGAAAATATTTTTATAGCATTTAAAAAATCACAAATTACCAAATAAAAAAAAACAAATATTTTCTCACTTTTATCAAATGTATAAAAAAATCACTTGCAAATTCGTTCTCTCAGGCTGTTGAATGTTCGCTTGACCTTTTAATTTTCCAAATATATATATATTTCTCAACAAAGAAATTAGCAGCTATCAAAACGGAAAGATTACTCGACCCTGAATTTGTTTGGAAGAACATGTAACGTTTAAAGAGCTAGCCTGATATATTAATGTTTGTTCGCCACCATTAGGATGACATTTGATATAATGATTGAATTGGGTCCAAATTTGCTATCCTGTAAAACATGATAAAAAATAAAATGATGTCTTATTTTAGAAATTGAAATTTCTGGTGTTTTATATTTTTTTATTTTAAGTAGATAAACAGTTTTTTAAGCTAGATATTTCACACGTTTCACACGTTTCCTCGTCAGGAAAAAACGCGAGTAGTATATATAGTGAGGGTATATCAAGCGAAACTTCCTTTTCGAAGCTTCCTAGGAAAAAAAAACGTGCGGTCATCCAGGTGCGTCTCTGTTGACCAAACTGCGTTGTCTTTTTAAACAGAGATGTAGAAATATGTTTACATATCTTGCAACTTAGCAACAAAATAAATAAATCTTACTACCTGCTCTCATTTATAATGTCGTGATTTTAAATATAAATGCGAATAATCAATTATTGGGTTGTATAATTCCATATCATTACAAACAGTAGCCAAATTCGAACATATTAATTTGCAGCTAACATTAATAACATTTTACTATATTATTTGTGTTATATTATAGGTATTGATAATATCTATCAAAAGTGACAGCTGCAGATAACATGAATTGATGTATGAATATATTAAAATTGTTTTAGTAACTTTAGTAACTAGCTTCTATTTTTCTTCCTACCAAAACCATAATATAGATATACTTATTTCAGTCTAGGGTATGTTATTGTGATAAAAATAATAATTTAACTTTGTAATTCAACTGTCTCTCATTGAATCGATTAGTCAATAGTGTAGAATTATATTTTCGCTACTCAAATCTAGTGATTAAATTTTAAAAAATACTTCAAAAATCATAATGAATGCTTACATTGAATTTCATTTACGTAAAATATTGTATAAAAATCGTTAACTTCGTTTAAAATATGAGAACGGTACCGTATTTGTTCTAAAACTTGGAATTTCATATAATATGTACCTTTATTATTTTAATTCGTGAACTTAAAAATGCGTGTCCTATCGGTAAGAATGATAAGTTTGAGCTTGAAACAAATTTTTATACTTTCAGATAGAATCTCACACGTTTAGTAAAATCACGGCCCGAGAAAAGTAGG
>CABFWB010005176.1:0-48461 GCA_902151455.1 Timema bartmani | reverse complement strand
ATACATGGGCTCACCGCCACATTGTTTTTATACGCGTGGGCACTGCCAGGGGTGAATCTAGGTGGCGCGATGGTCTAGGTGTATGTCTGGCAGCCACAGAAGTTTTTTCAGCATTTTTAACTTAATTAAATCTGTTTGCGCATTTTTCTTGAGCTCAAACCTAAATATATAATGCATGATGTTGTTTTATTAAAGATACCATTCCTTGAAGAATATATAATATTCACTTCGAAACGGTTAAATTAGCAAAAAAAAGGTGGTGCAGGTGAAACTACGCAAAAACTCTAATTTAAAAATTAAAAACTAACAAATTACATGTATTTCTTACTATTATTTCCGTCGGACTAGGGTGGGCTTTCGCCCCTTCTTGCTGGCACGCATGCCTATATACAAATTTTAATACTCGTTAGTCTATTTACAAAATATTGATTTTTTCTTCTCTTTCCACCCTTAAGTAAGCTACTTTTAATTTTAGGGAGAGATGGCTAGTAAAAACCCTAGTTACCCAGTTTCAGCCTGATTGGTCAAATAGTTTTGGCTCTGGTTTGATAAGACACTCTGAAAACACTTTTCGGGTTCAGAGATCATTAACCTTATACATCTATCAACATCTCTAATTCATTGTTTTCATGATCACAATACTTCCTCTCATAGGAGTCATGAAAAATTAGATGAAAGCAATACATTTTCTTTTACATCAATAAATTGATAGGTCCTAAAAATGCCATTATCATTCCATGTTAGCCTTAAGGACAGTCTCGTAAGAACCAGAAGCAAGTATCAAGGCTAATACAAATGATTTTTAATTTCTAATGTAAATGTTATTGTAATAGGTAACTTGCAAAGACAGAAGAAAACTAGGGGGTAGTTAAAATATAGACATAATAATTTGTGAACTTCATATTTAGGTTATGCTACAACATAATAAATAACCTTTAAAACAGAAACTTGTAATTAAGCTATAATGCAATGAAATATGACTAATGTTTCAATAATGCACACATAACTCGCTTCAGTGATGGGTAGTAAGACGTGGTGCAAAAAATGCCCTGATACGAAACAGCCAATAAATCAATAATCGTACATCTCAATTACAGTCTCCATTCTTAAATGTGCTACACACATCTCTGGTTAAAACAAATTTTTTCCAGTTTAGGTGGAATGGAAGGGAATGCGAGAAAAGTCTGTGTTCTTTCAGATTTTTTTGTTTGCAAAATATTTTTTTGATCAAAATAAACCAAATATTGCTCCAGTACAAACAGAGTTTAATTTTCTTTGCATGTTGGTATCAAACAGTTTCTGAATATGTCATGAGCATAGCGGCATTATCTAACAATTTTAAATGAAGATAAAAATATGTCTTTAAATTCCAGGAGACCTTTGACAGCAATTCAATAAATTTTGAGGTCACAATGTGAAGAAAATTAAATTCTCTGTTTGTACTTGAGGAATATTTTATTCATTTTGGCCAAAAAAATGTTTTGCCATAAAAATAGCAAAAACATTGGCTTTTTCTCTTGTCCCTTTTCATGCCAGCTAAGTGTGAAAAATAGTTCCTTATTGTACTGATACGATGCCCAAACTACAAATATATATAGGTCATCTATTCTCCTAATCTGTATAAATCACAATCCCTTGTCAGAAATACTAAATTACTTACTTTTTCAAACACTGAAAGTCTACAAAATATTTCAAGCCCAAAAAGTATAATTGGGGGAGAGTTGGGGAAAATGTTAATTTTTGTTGATATCACTTAAAATATGGCTTTTATCAATAAATACAATGAAAACTAACAGATATGACCATTTTAAGAATTGGATTTTTCTTCAAGTTTTTACTGCCACCTTTTATGTGCGTTGTTTGCAGTTTTCTAAAAAAAAGGGCATTATATTAAAAAAGCTTATATAAATGTTGAATTTCTATATTTTTAAATTCATATACGTGATAAAAATTTTACAAGATATATCTTGAATTTACAAAGCCGCTGATCAAAATATTCTGTCGACTCTTTTAACAGAGAATTAGCAAGCTTCATTTTCAAAAATTTGGCTCGTATAAAAAATGCTTTTAAATTCAGTTTAATTTATCTTTTTTTTTGTTCTCGCTATCAACATTTTCTGAGGCATGCTGTTCCAAAGTTACAAAATCGGGATCATGTGATCAAGTCTTCATTTTTTTACACGCACATTTTTCGTATTCTGATAAAAATATTTTAGTTTTTATTAATACAGGAAATAAAAGAACAAAATAAACATCATTTGATTTACCAAAAAACCTTTATTTTTACTTTATTTATACAAAAAGAGTTAAATACACTGAAAATTAAAAATTACATTACTTTCTATCATATTTATTTTATATAAAAAAAAACAAATGGAAGGAGATTTTATAAGCTTTCAAACATGATTCTTGACAATTTTTTGATAAATATCCTTATTTTACTAAATATTTACAGAAAGCTGAAATATTGTTTCTATTGAAATTTCTTAAAATAGGCAGCTTTCAATGTCAAATAAATACAGTATCATTTTGAAAAATAATCTTACTTTGATATTGCTAAGTATAAACATTATACTTTTAAGCATCATGATTAGTTTTAAAATAAAATCATCAAAACTTTTTTTGTTTTGTTTAAAATTACAGCAAATCACAACATTTGTTCCATTGTTCTTATGTTTACAGGAAAGACTATAATAGTGATAAATTCATGAATAAAGTTTAGTTTGATTAAAATTCATAAATCTGAGAGTAAGGAAAAAAAGAAAAAAATAGGAATTTAATTTACTCAAACAATAATACTAACAATTTATTAAAGAACAATGAGTTGGGTAAAAAAATAGGGGTTTTGTTTGTTATTAACTGTTTTTATCGCAACTGAATGTATCATTAGATTTACCTATTAATGTCCCCAAAAAGATAATTTTATTGTCAAGTGCTTTTTAAGAAACTTATTTAATAATCATTATTCTACACCTAACGAATTTTCTTTTACTTTTTGGGCCATAACTAGCTCAATTATCATACAGGGAAAGTATGCAAACAAATGACAGGATATAATACACTTAGCAATTTATAAAAGTTTTTTTTTTGTTAAAACCCTTCATTTCTATGAAAAATTAAAAAAATGCCCTTAAAATTTGGTTTGGTGAAGACATAAATTTACCTTTTATTTGCTTTTTTTTTTTGCATTACTATAAAAAAAATTGGCCTGTTTTTAAAAGCTATTCTTGACACTAATTGGTAACAGCCATAATTCAAGGAATATTTGCAAAAATGATCCTATTTGGCCTCAAAATAGTATCTACTCATTGGTTTCTGAAAGTATCTGTGTTGTTGTTTACATTGTATAACTAATGAACTATTTAGACTCACTTAGTCTGGAGATGTACACAACCTCTTCATACATCATATCCCCCTGGACCAACTATCTAATAACTTGTTTGTTGCAGAGTTTTCGACAGAGGACAAGTTGGAGTACCAGTTCCACCCTGTATCTGCAGGTTCCTTGCACTTCAAGGTGCGCACGGCTAATGATGCTCATGTCGCTCTAACCACCGGACCTGCTGAGAGTGATCCCATGTATGAGGTGAGCAACAGACCACATACATAAATAACAACACTTTGACCGCATGGTCTAAGGAGCCACTATCACTGTAGACTGGACTGACGAAGATCGGGAGATCAGGGTTCTATCCCTGGCGGGAACAATGAGGGCGGTTTTCCACTATCCCTCCTTGCATTGGTTTATACTCTCCCTCCTTGCAAATGTGGTTGCACTTCATCTAAATTCAACCTTCCTTTTCCCCTAGCACAGCATAATTAGTACATAGGCATACAACATGAATGGGTAGTAAGACGTGGTGTTAAAAGATGTATTATACTTTAGATAAAGTAAGTCTTTTTAATTTTAAAGCGAAACCCACATTCATCTTTAAATGAGTGTTTGGTATCTGTTGCACATGTTGATGAAAGGATTGATTAATTAATTAAATCACCTTCATTGGTTACTGATTACTTAAAATTATCATTTAGTATTTGAAGGAATCTTTGAAAAGGCAGTTAAGAGAACATTGCTCTTATAATATTCGACTTAGCTTAAATAAATTTAGTCTATTTCATGTCATTATTAGAATGTTTTAGTTAAGTTTATTTTAAGAACACCTGGCAAGTTTTCATTTTGAGTTTGTGAATATAACAAGGTGGCTTATTTGTTTTTCGCTTCAGATATTCATTGGGGGGTGGGGAAACGCCAAAACAGCAATCCGGCGTAACCGCCAAAAGCCTGACAAGGCTCTTGTGGACACTCCCAACATACTGGATGCCGGTGAATACAGAGGATTTTGGATTCGCTGGTCTGGAGGTTCCATCGCTATAGGGCGAGAGGGTGAATCAGCCCCATTTGCATCCTGGGATGATCCTGAACCATTTGGTATCGGCTACTTTGGCATCTGCACAGGCTGGGGGGCCACTGGGTCCTGGCTTGTTGAGAGTGAGTACCACTTCCTGTTCACACCAGATACTTCACTCTGAGCGTATTATTAACTAAAGGATAGTTTTTAGCTCTCATTAAGTAGACACTAGGCTAACAGTCCTTGGTGTGGCCTTACTTATTTTTACTTGCCGACCTATAAAGGTGATCGGAGGTTTAGTTATGTTTAGGTGCACTCATATTCACCTGTAGAGATAAACAATAATACTGTACACTTAGAAACTCACTCATAGGTTGATACTGCACCAGCCATTCCAGTCAGATTTTGTTTATATAGATCAGATCGGCCATTTATATAATGTCTGTCTAACATAATTATCTTGATAGAACAATTTTTATTTATCAACTTCAGTGTATGTAGGTCTGTTTTTAGCAAGAAATAATCCCTAGCTAGATTTTAAAAAGATATTTTATTTGTAAACTTCTGTAATTCTTTTGTTAAGTTGCCTTTTGGGTATATTTACTCAGGTTATTGTTTTAAACAACTTTGTTTTTGTCTTGGATGGTTGTATCAACCATGACATTGTTGAACTCTTTATAGCCATTATGATTGTGGAATTTGTGACGGTGTTTTAGTTTTCTGGTAGTGCTTGGTTTATTTTGCTTTATTAGAATATTTCTAGTTTTACTGGGCAATACCTTACCAAATACTTTACTAGTTTGATCATTTTGTTTCCATTTAATAGCTACAAAATAATTTTAAAATAAGTTTTATACCAATATCTGGTGTGTAGCATCAGAGCAGACTTTGAGACTGTCTTCCCAAACCTTTTGTTGGACAGTTGGTAAAAACAAATTCCAAAGATTTAAATTCTAATGTGATTTAAAAAAAAAGTATATAAATGCATCGTGCTAGAAAAAAAATTTATATTCATTTCCCTTTCCCTATTGAGACTCTCCTCACTTTGTATCAAATATATTTGTTTCTAGTTCTTATCACTCCTTTCAGAATCTCACCCCTCCATCTCTACTCTGTTAACCTCTAGAACAATCTAGTCTCAACAGAGTTGTCATATTGTCTGTCTGGTATTTAGATGCGGGGCTAGTATATTAATAAATCAGAATTACTCGTTATATTAGGCATACAAACAAGTTATATTATAGACAATACAAATTTCTTCAACTTCTAAGTGTTATTTTGTGAACACTTTTGATTATTTTTTATACTTGTTTTTGTTGCATTTTCAATTCTTGCCGAGGGGTGTCTCATGAAGAAGACTTTGGAACGTTTTGGAGGAGGGGGTTGTTTATACTTGAGAAAAGATCTCTACAGAAGATATCTAGGCATGTACATGCCCTACCAAGCTTACCCACATAGGCCTTCAATAAGAAGTATTTCATGAAATAGTACATATTCACTATAGGGGAATTAAACATTTATTCACTCTGATAGCAGCATGGTCAAAGCGTCAATCTCGCAATAGACGAAGCTGCCAATGACAAGTAGATCAAGCATCAAATCTTGGTTAGATGTATTGAGGGTGGTTTTTCCATTCTCCTTCCATACAAATGCCGGCACACTTCATATAAATTCAACCTTATCCATCCTTAACCCATTAGCAGTAGTACTGCATATGCGTATAGTCAGACTGGGTAGTTAGATGCGATGTTGGAATTAAACCAACCAAAATTAGTATTTCACAAGAAATCATGTAGTTTGTCTGTTTGGGCACTTTGGACCTTTCTAAAAATTATTGCTATTTGCTTGACTCTGGAGACAATGTTTTGTGTGTGGGTTTTCTAAAATTATTAAAATATAGTTTATTTTTAGTCTTAAAATGGGATGATAAAGGTTGATAAACAATTATTTTATTGCCATTATAAATTTGACTTGTTACGTCAACAAAAATCAGTGATTAACTAAACCATTGGCTAGGGCTAATTAATACAAGATATACTTGGTAAGACGATTGTAACTAACATCTCTCTCTCCCCTTTTTAATAGTGTTAGCCATGCCACTGACCATTATCACGTGTGCAGAATTTCAACCAATTATCTTGGGTAACAACGCTCTTCACTTGTGTGGCATCTCCCAATATGATAGTAAATCAGTAATGGATCTAATCTTGATCACTGTCTTATTCATTACATCTTTTAGGATATCTTTAGTGCTGCGACCACATTTATTTGATAACAATCTGAATGATTCACATAACTCGACGATACATTCGATAAAACACAATAATATATTCGATAAAACACAATAATATATTCGATAAAACACATTAATATATTCGATAAAACACAATAATATATTCGACAAAACACAATAATATATTCGACAAAACACAATAATATATTTGACAAAACACAACAATATAGTCGACAATGCACCTTCAATAAAAGTTTGTCAATGAAAACGCATTAAAGGGGCCGCCCTGGTAAGTAATAAATTCCTGGGCAGACTTTCAGCTCTAACGCAATATATAATTCTATAATGTGTTATTTCAAAATATTTGGTTCACGTTAAAATAAAGTCGTAAGATTCCAAACAGGCTGTTTGTCCTTAAAAACCCTACAGTTTGAATTTTATTAATTGAAACCAATTTTTTGTGGAATTGTGACACTCGCTCATTTTCAACTCCTTTTTAATCATATTTTCAGAGTTATGAGATTAGGCTTGATGTCTAGATTTAGCCTCCATCTAACAAATACAGTCATGGTTTGATGGGCTCACAACATAGGATTTTAAGGTAGTTGAGAACTAGCAGCGAGCTTTCCTCTTTACATTGAGATAAGAAGTTTCATAGTTTTATTTCCCCTATTTCTTATTGACATGACAAAGGGTGGTTGTAGGTAAAAAGCGAAAGGGATATAAGCTTAGCCAGACTAGATAAATGACACAGGCCATGTATTTTAAGTCGTGTGGCCTGACAGCAATTTGATACTTTCTGGCTGACCCCTCGGCTGTCTTAATAAGAATTTCCTGTGACAAATTTATTTAAGTGGTAAAATTTTATAACTACACAACCAGGTAATATTAGCAGAATTAAGTTATAGGGATGATTTTGTCTTTCCCGCATATCTAAAGGAAACTATCTGAAATATAAATATATACCTTGATAAATAGTATTTTTGTGTCATTACAAAAAATTTATTTTACTATCTCTATATTAATATTTAGAAATGAACATATGTCCCAAGCCCCTGGAGCCTTGAAATTTGGCGGGGAGGGTCCAGGAATCCAATAAGTGGTATGTGTAATTTAGCGCCCTAACGAGTGAAACATTCTGATATTAAAAACTGAAATTTGTCAGGAAGGTTTAGTCAGAAAAACTTAAAAATGGGGCTCCAAGAAATAGAGGAGGCTATAGTTATAAAAAAACCTCTGAAAGTGAGTTCGAGAAAAGAGCTTGGGGGTAAAAGGGGAAAGAGGGTGCTCATCATTTCCAAAATTAATAGAAATAATTATTAAACAGTATGGAATAAAATGTACATTTAAAAGGCAACTAAAGGAACCACTCCAAATATTCATACAAGTCTGGAAATTTTAAGGTTTTAAATAAGTCTTGAGGGGCGGGGGGGAGGACTTTTAGGTGTAATAGAAAATTTAAATTGGTCGAGCAGGCAGAAGGCAAAATTTTAACCTAATTTTAAGTGTACCTCACGATGAAGGTGCAGCCGAGACCTCGCGCATGTTCATGCCTCAGCCATAACTTGTTAGTTCTCATTGCCTCATGTACGAGCAAACATGTGTGATAAAATAGATGTGTCTACCACCAACTGTGAAATTTGTGCTGTCACTTTTTTTTCACACTGCCATTGAAATTCATCAGAGAATGAGTACAGTTTATGGTGTGAACTCTGAGTTAAGGATGTGTGAGTGATGTAGAAAATAAGATGGGTGAACTGATGAGCTTGAGGAAGGTGCTAAAGTTCTGTTTAGTTTGCAAAAGTAGATTCACAATATCAGAGGTTTAGTGTGATTTTACAGAAATTTCTCCAACATTTCTGTAATAGAACATTACAATGAGGCTAGGCTACCACAAGTTTTGTGCAAGATGGGCTCCAAAAATGCTCACTGAGGGGAACAAAATGTGGAGAATGGGATTGGCTTTGACATTCTTGCAGCAAAGATGAGGATGAATTTCTTAACCATATTGCTATGAGTAATAAAATGTGGGTTCACTTTGGGAATATTGAGATTAAAGAAATGTACACACATATACCAAACAAGCCCAACATTTTCAAACAAACATTTCAAATAAAATGCTGGTGTCCCAACAGTTTTTTGGACTAGGAAATTAGTGCTTCTGACTTGATGGAACCAAGAACCACTAACAGCAGAAAGGTACTATGGAACACTAGAGAAATTGCCAAGGCAATTCAGAATAGGTCTAGAAATGTTGACATCAGCATCTTCCATGACAAAACGCACAGGGACAAACAAGCCCTGCTGGACCACTTTGATTGGGAGATTTTGGAGCACCCTCCATATAGCCTAGACATGGCACAGAGCGATTATCACCTCTTCACCCTCATGAAAACCTTTTTGGGATCACAGCAATTCAGTAACCATGAGAAGTTGAAGGATGACTAAGCTCCCAGCTCACAACCTTTTTTGACGCAAGGATATAAAAGCTTGTGGCCCAGTACAATAGATTCCTCAATTTAGGGGATGACTGTTGAGAAGTAGCCTAGATTACTCTTGTCTCTTGATATTCGGATCAAAGCTGTTGAAAACATTTGGTTAAAAAAGTATCAAGACAACACATGTTGGGTGTGGTGTTCTGATGTAATAATCAGGCTCAGATTTAAATCAATTACTGGTACATCAATAGTCTTGTTAAAAGTATATTTTATTTATTTAAGACATAAATGCATAGCTATGACATGACGAAATAGTTTGGTTAAGGGTTATCTATTTACTTTTATCAAAAAAGTAACTCCAAGAAAGCCTATTTTATTCCCACAAACTGCCTATTGGGAGTTAGCACTTAAATAAAACTGAAATGGACAGTAACACATCTGGGATTCAGAACACATTGTTTTATGAAAGAATTGAAAACACGACTTCCTCACTGAAGTAGATCTAAATCATTGTTTGCTTGGCTAGTTTAGCATGCAGTTCTCCATTATTGTTTTCAAAACCCAAATAATCTATACCTAGCACTAGGCTCCCAGATTATTAACTATGAAGTAATGCTTAGTTTATTATCTTTACCGGCTAATTTGATTTTTACTGCATTATCCTTTCAAAATAGATCTCAAATAAATAGAAAACTGTTTTAATATTAACAAATACAGGAGATAAATAAATCTAGTCAAATTATTGTTTTTTATTATTCCAGAAACATCAAACATTACAATAAATGTAGTCAAAACACCCATCCAGTTCACGCCAGAGTTATCAAGTCCACACTGACACAGTGTGTTGTGTGTTTGTTTAAATTATACTTTTGGTTAATTAGTTACTGTCCTGGATTGGAATGAGTAGGAAATGGTTAACCTAATCAAAAACCTAATGGCAGCTTATTAAATAAAATTGTTAATTCCTACATATTGTTGGTATTTGCTTGGAAAGGGTGTTTCTACCACGTTGTATAATGTGACTGGATTGATCTGCTTCTTGTTTGGCTTGGTTATCTGTGCCTCGTATCTCTGCTCTGCTTATTTATCAATGACGTGATCTGCTTTAGACTGCTCATGATGTGTAAGAAAAATATGCAAAATTCAATATGCAAAATATGTCTTCTTACTAAGAAGTAGATATATCCTGTTTCATAGAATTGCTATGATGGCTTGAAATCTATAATTCTATAGTATTTTAACAACTCTGTACAAACTATGTATTTTGCTGTTCCCTTGTTTGCAATTTTAATCTCTTTTGATCATTTTCTAATCTATGTAATTTCTTCTTTTCGCGCGTTATTTTGCTTGTTTTATTCAATCTATTTAACATTTAGTACATAATTAAAGATATTAGAACTTCCATTGAAGTAGGCACTATCTTAGTATTCTCTTAACCTGCCTGAGCTAATCTTAACTAATCAACTCTTTGATAATAGGTTAAATCTGTCAGTTGGTTAGAGTGCTGATGAAGATAGAATAGTTTTTTCCATTTCCCCAGACATTTTAAAGAAGTGAAAGAAGTGTTTTGAAATAGAGAGATTGAATTGACCATATCATGGGTAGAAATGTTGATGATGGTTTGAGTGAGATATTGGGATGACATGGTGTTGCTAGATGGTGCCCCTATCACCACGGCCGACAATCTCGAGTACAGCTTCAGACCTGTGCCGACCGGCCGCTTAGAGGTGGAAGTGCGTAGCCCATCCAATGCCCATGTGGCGCTCACATCTGCACCAAATGAGACTGAGCCAATGTATGAGATCCTGTTGGGAGGCTGGGAAAACTCTGCCACAGTTATTCGCTACAACAGAGAGAAGCCAGACAAGGTAGAGGCTTGGTTCCTTCCTTGTGGGGCTGGGACTGACATGTTCCTACATGATTCTCAAATATATATAACAAACTTAATACATAGCTGCAGACAACAACTATTTTAACAGACACTTTTCTTTGATTTAAATATTTTTACTTAATATTTGGGCTATATTACTGTTGGAGCACCTATGAGAGACTTGCTTGGTTCAAATCCCACCAGGGTAAATGTTTTCGCGGCTGTGAGCTGCTAGTGATTTGAAGATCACGAGACTCAACAGTATTAATATTTTAGTTTACAATTTAAATTTTGTCTGTTCTTGAGCAAAATAAAACATTATGATAAAAGAAACATCACTATTAGATTTTGTTTGAATAATGATGTAATGGTGGGAAACGATTAAGACTAATTGTTGGCGTGGTGTGCCAAGGTGCGCGCGGAAACCCCAGGTTTGTTAACCTCCAGCGAGTTCAAGCACTTCACTTTTGAATGGCGTCATGGTTTGATCCAAGTCAAGAAAGCTGGTGGTGCGGTGTTGGTTGAATGGAAAGACCCCAACCCATTTGGAGTGTCTTACTATGGTATCCGTACAGCTTGGGGGTCAAAGGGTCATTGGCGTATCAAGGCAGTGGACCCTCGCTCTGCCCCTGTTGCATCGGCACCAACACCCTTTGTGCCTTCACCAGGTACCACAGTTTCTTGTACACTTCCCAAAATGTTGGCGTCAAAGACTATCAATACTTATATGGACAGTTTGAAAATATAGCCTGTCCTCGACATGGTTCATCCTCGGTTCTTATTGGTGCTTTGTTTATCAAGCTGGATAGTAGTTGATACTTGGATCTTAAAGTGGCGTCCTTTTATACTTAACTAAATGGCTTTTAATAACATTACTAATTTAGGGGTGGATGTATTTTGCATGACGCCCTGGGCTGAAGCAGCCTGCTTCCTACTTAAGGGGTGCGGAAATATTTATTCAAAAAGAAAAACAGATCCTAAAGGGCAACAATAAACGAGTAGAAAGGAAAAAGTTAATTATTTTGTTTTCTGCAATATAGATCTAAAAAAAATATTAATTATTTTCTTATCAGACAAGGTCCATTCCAGTCAACCCACAGGACATTGGGAGTGCTTGTGTATTAAAAAAAAAGTACATATTTAGTGATAATCGATATACTGTAGGTATATTGAAGCAGCAGTTCATAACTCATTTGTCAAATTTTTAAAGTTTTGCTAGATATTGTTGAGAATATCTCGGTTAGAATCATTCTAAAGTTGTGTACTCGACAAACTTCTTGCCCCTAGGCTATAGCCCTCTAAAGACACATGTAAATCTGTTCCTTTTACAATAATCTCTCAACAGTATAACGTTTATATTTAAACATTTACTGCTAACTTGTTTTGGTGGTCAGACAGTCTAAGGTGTCTCGTGATAGACTGGACCGATGATTGTGATATTGGGGTTAGAATCCCGGTCGGGTGAACTGAGTGTAGTGTTTCCGAAATGATTCTCCACTCTCCCTTAGCACAAATGTGGCTACACTTAACTCAACCATCCTCATCCCTACATAAGCAGGATTAGTAAATTTGTGTACAACCAGGGACATCCTTAGGAACAGGCCGGAGTGTTAACTCCACAAGAGTCTGATGGTCCCTTTGGAGAATTTGTGAATATTTCCCATTTTCTTTCATTTAAAACTTTAGTTGTAATTTTGAATGATAATTGATATAAGTGAGTTTTAGAAGTATCATTTAAATAATTCTTAAAGGTGTCAAGATTGCAAAAAATAAATATGAAACTATAAATTTATGCTGTAGCTATGGATCATGTTCCATTCACATATGAACATTATTATATTATAATGTTAGTTGCCTGGTTCAGGGTCACTCCACATTAAAACTATATAGGCCTACTTGATTTTACTAATGTTTATCTCTCGCGAGAAATATAAGTTTGGTAGGTACTTAATTTGAGTAGAATGGTAATTACCTCTTATTTTCTTGGCAATCATTTTTTCTACATAGTGTATTGTTTGTATAATTGTAATTATTTAAAAGTACATTTTCAAACATTGACAGAATCAAAGAAAATAACAAAGTTTTGTGTTTTTTAATAAAAAGTCTGTGATATATTATTACTTAAAAGAGTGTTATATTTTTCAAAACCATTTTGTAAAACCTACGTTATAATATGGTACCTACTAGAGTGAGTTATTGGTTTTAAAAATCCATTTAAAATTAATTATTAATCAAAATAAATGTGGAAAGTAAGTTTATTTGCTAAAGAATGCGAAAGTGGGTAGTGGAGTTAAAGCTCTCTATTTGTAATCTCCCAAGAAAAATCTAAAACTGAGCTCACATTTAGTAAATTAAATTAAAACTGTTATGGTTATTCATGACATCGAGTGTGTGTGTAGTAGTTTGGTAATTTCAACCAATTTGAATAAAGAGTTAGAAGTAAATATTTAAGGCACTGCCCCTGTATTTAAAATGATACAATCTTTGTTGTTTTCTCACACAACTGTTGTTATTTCTATAAAAACTCTCTTAGATATGGTATGTCAGACACATCATGATATTTTAGACATTGAGCATTTTTAGTATGTTGGGGAATATTTCTTCTTCATCAAGGGCAAAATTAAAAGCATTTACACTTTCCCAAGACTTATAGGAACTTTAATTGTTATTACAGCTGGGAACTCAACATTTTCTATATTTAATCTAGCTGTCATAACATTATTAAACCATACATCATTCAACCATAGATATTTAAAAGTTGGTAGTTAATTAATATGCCCGACAGCTTAGCTCAGTCAATAGCATGTCTGTCTACTGAACTAAGGGTGCCGTGTTAGATTCCCGGCGTGGCTGAAAAATTTATTATTGGTGAAGTGTGGGTTTACCCTTTCACAGTGATGAATTAACAGTCGGGGAATGGATTTTGCTCCTATCCTAGTCTTAAGTTAGATTATATGGCATATGAAGCTTTGACAGACTAGCCAGCCGGTAGTGGAAAATATATCGCTTGAATAAAAAACTGACCTAGGCCACAGGCTGGAAAAAGTAACGGATGTAAGGTAAAGTTAATTAATACACGCATACTACACTCAAATCAAACAGAGAAATTATTAGAAATAAGAACTTTGCACAGAAAAACAAACTAAACTAATAAACAATCAAAGCTGTCAAGTATAGGGCTGTCAAGGACACTGGTGCAGTGCTGCCAAACTTCAGTATTCCGGCCTGATACCAAAGACGGCCATGGTATAGCCCAACGTGGAACAAACAAAATCAAATATCTACCACTTGCTTGGAAGATAAGTTGATGAAAATATTCATATGGATTACCATATTCTAGTCAACCTCGTTGGTCTTGGAGTAAAGTGATCGCTTCAGGACCCGATGTTCGTGGGTTCAAATTCAACCAGGTTCGACAAACATTTCTTCAACGATAAACATCCATTGCAAAACTTCCTTTGGAGGGGTCGTTGGTCCCATGTCGATTGTGCCATGTAAAAGAACCCTGGAAGGTATGGGAAAATACCTTTGCTGGCAAAATTAGCAGGCCCTTTCGCTCTTGCTAATAGAAATTCTCATGCGCTGATATGTCTATTCAGAAAGTCACGTCAAATACCTCAAATAAATAAATAAATAAATATAACCATATTCTAAAATAACAATTTTGCTATTTTCATATCTATGTGGGCTCACAATTTCTCAGTTTCAGAATACTAAAACATTGTCATTGTTGTATTCTACAAAGACAGCCATATTGTTGTAATCTTTAACACTGTTATTGTTGTAATAGTGCCACTGTCAATCTCAACTAAGATGAATTATGAAATCTGCTACAGAGAAAAATATTAATAGTTTTGAAGACTTTGGTAAAACTGATTTTTTCCAGAGCTTCATTCTTCCCTAACCTGCTCTAAATCTCCTTTTTACTAAAGATCTAAAATTAAATTTTAAAATATCTGGAAGTGCAAAGTTTTTATAAAGTGATTCAATACAACCCTTTATAAAATTTTGACTAGAACTGCAAACAGAATAAATTATCAATGTGGGTACAATATGAGCACCGTGGGCATTTATTTTCACAATCACGGGACTCTCTCTCCTACATATGCATAGTAAAGTTAATCTTTGAACTATTTTAAAACTTTAGATAGTGTTAAATATCAAACAAAACTCCCTTTGATTAATTTTTCTGGGTTTTATAAGCACATTGTTGATGTAATTGCATAAAGGTTGTAGCACATGTGCCAACAGTTCTCCTGGTTTGGTGTTTCCTGCATGAACAAATGCATGAGGCTGAATGTTTGTACAAGATTGCACCATTGTATGTTATTATTTCAGTATCTTTAACACACTTTCTGGTTTTTCCTCTACTAAACTAATTAGCATTTCCCCATCTACTTCTTCTTGCCATATCTTGCGTGGCTACTGCAAGCTATACATTCCTCAACACACAAAGAGACCACTCGGACGACTGAATACCCGGATCATATTTAGGCATTCATTGCACACTGTGGTCCTCTAGAGCTCAGACCGGGCAGACACCCGTACGAGACTTGGAGGTTTGTAGCAGTGTGATTCGGGCGTGTGATCAGGGTGATTTATACGCTCGGACAGAGATTTGCACGCGTCCAGATTATGTGAACGAATACATGCCTTTCCATGTTTTTCTATTTGTCCGGGTGCCGGGCCAACACCCGGACTGTGTGAAAGGGGCCTTAGATGAGATCTTTCACAGAGACACCAAATAGTGAATAAATATATTTATTAAGAAATATATACAGCTATCCTGCATTAAACCGTGGATTAGTCTATCAATACGATATGTTAGTTAAAAAAAATATTAATTAATCTTTTATTTCTCACAAATAAATCATTGCAATAGAACAGTATTTTTTAATGTTGACAATACCTCATCAATAACAGGCTCTACAGCAGCGAGTTTAATTTCACGGCGCTCTGAAAAAGTCGCTAAAATTAGGCACACCATCAGATTAGGAACTTTAATGTTTCTCTAGCTGGAACCGATACCGGAACCTTAATATGTTTGATTGAAAAACTGGAACTGATAATTATTTCGGTTTTGAATACCTTGTTTTAATGATGTAGACCTAGTGGTAGATATTGTATTAAATACATTTGTATTTTTATCATTGATAGAGAGTTTATGTATTCAATATGATCGTATAAACCCCTGTTTGTATTAAATACATTTGTATTTTTATCATTGATAGAAAGTTTATGTATTCAATATGATCGTATAAACCCCTGACTGTCCAATTGTATTTCAGTTTCCCAGCCTGGCTGGAATGTCCCGGCTAGTGTGGCACCAAGTGGCGGGTCTGCCACCTGGGTGGATGCAGCAGGTGGTGAGGTACCTCCCAACTCTGTACCTGGTGGGTTTGACAATGAGCAGGTGTATGTGGCACGAGCGCGCCACGAAGGAGCACTGCTGCCCGGCAAGTTAGTGCCCTCTCACGGGGTGTGCTATGTGCCCTGGGGTGGGGCGGAGCATGGCAAGCCAGAGTACCAAGTATTGGTGGGATGCGAGCCTGCCTGGGTGCCCTCAGTTGCTGGACAGGTGCCAGATGGAGCTCTGCCCTCCGGGGAGACAGAGGATGGGGAGCCGTTGTTTGTCGGCCGCGCCAAGCATGAAGGAACCTTGAGTGTTGGCAAGGTAAAGATTTATTCTTTAGCAAATTATGACCTGCATTAAATTGTAGAATGTAATTAACCTGATACCTTAGCTCATTTGGTAGCGTATCTTTCTACTGATCTAAGAGTCCCAGGTTCAATTCCTGGCATGGCTGAAAAATTTATCATTGGTGAGATGTAGGTTTACAACGATTTTTGACTCATAAGTGGTTTGGAAACTAGCCTGTTGTAAGTGCGGGGTATGACTGTATACTAATTATTCTCATTGAAGGTGACCTGGCGGTCTAGGGGTAAGGTGTCTGACTTCTGTGCTCGGGGTCAGGGGCTCAATCCTCGGTCCTGGCACAGATTTATCTGATTGCCAAACCCTTCCTTCACCTCTGACAAGACGTGTATTAATCNGGTATGACTGTATACTAATTATTCTCATTGAAGGTGACCTGGCGGTCTAGGGGTAAGGTGTCTGACTTCTGTGCTCGGGGTCAGGGGCTCAATCCTCGGTCCTGGCACAGATTTATCTGATTGCCAAACCCTTCCTTCACCTCTGACAAGACGTGTATTAATCATAACTTGTGAATGGGAGGAATACCAGGCCTTCACCGTGGTTCAGATTCCACGTTAAACTGTAGGTCCTCCATTTCATCTCACAATCACCCTACCATCACACATTAGCATAAGTGTGTATAGCCAGAACGGGCAGTAAGACGCGGTGCTAGTAATAATAATCTCATTAAACACAATATTTTATTTGTTTTTAGACTCTCTAGGAAAAATAATATATAAAACAGTGGTTTTTCCTTGTTGATGACTGAAACATAATTTTTCAATATTTAGTATTATACTAGAAGGGATGGCCAGTAGTAAGAGTAGAAATTGTTAAAACACTAAAAAACACCAATATTGATTAAGGAAAAGTCTTCACTGCCACAGTGAGGTGTCTTCAGGTAAGAATTTAAATGTGTAGATTAATATAATAATTCAGAGTAATATAAAATTAAATCTTTATTAATTGAAAATATACCACTAAAATAAATAATTCTCAATTTTGAATTAATTTACTATAGGAAGGCATGTGCAGGATCTCGAACTTCGGGGGAAAATGGTAAAAAACCTACAATTAAGGACTGTTATCAATGCAACTATTTTATTTGATTTTCAATAGACATATTATTGATTTATTAATGCTAAATTAAACTTATCTTCTGTTAATTAGATGGGTTCACTAAACTTGTCGCTCTTATTTTAAAACCACCTAGTCAACACATCTATTACATTTGTCTTATTATTTGGAATGGCATCCTTTTGCATTTGTATTCTGCCCAGGTAGGATGTACTAATATTTATGGAGTATAACAGCGCTTCTTGTGAAAGCTTTAATAACTAGAACATAAGTAGCCAGGAACACTGGCTAAGTTGAGAAATGTTCTTGGTATTCTTGTGTACAACATCGTGGCTCACTTTTATTCAGATTAGTTTGAATATCTTAATGTTCTACTGTGAAAGTAATTATTAAAATCTACATAATGAAATTTTAATTTTTTTAGTAAAGTCTAAAATCTATGTTCACAACTTTATTTATATTTATACCAAAAATGCTAAATTTAAAATAAAAAATTACAAAGGTTGCAATAGACTTTGATATTTTTTTTTTATCTAACATGCCTTAAAACCTTACTCAACACTTGTTAGACAAAATATGATTTAATTTCTATTAGGAAAACTTAAAATTTAAAAGTAAATTAAAATAAAACTAAAATTCTAAATTATTATAAAATTTAAATTTTGGCCAAGACCCCTAACTGCAACCAAATCAGTTTTTTTTAGTTTTTTGTTCTTTTATTGACCCAATTCAACAATATTTTTGACAGCCACCCTTAATTTAACTTATATTTATAACAATTGATTCATCTACAATCAAATTACCATAAGCTTCTAAATATATCATAAATTGTTTTTATTTATTTATTGAAAAGAAAGAGAAGGCTAAGTTTAAACTAAAATTATAAATCTGAAAAATAAATATAAACTAGCGTATACTTGGTTTAAGATTTTTCCTGCTTTCTGTCCCGGTATAACGGTAAGTTATTTCCATCCCGAAATCACAAATTGTCATTCCTGCACAGTCCTAGTTATAGATATGTGTTTGTTTCCTAATTCAAATTGCGCTTGTTATCAGGTCCAGGCAAGTCACGCTGTATGCTACATTCCATACGGAGGCCAGGAGATAGGCTACCAGGAGTATGAAGTGTTGGTTGCAAAGTAAACTGTAGAAAGTGTCCTTGACCTCGCTTGAGCCACGGGGCTGCTAAATAAGACTGCTATTAATTCAAGTTGGACTGCTATTAGTCACTTGGATGCTGCTGATACGAGATCAATCAGTCTCTGGAAGATAAGAATCTCGTTCTAATCTTGTTTTGCAGCTTTTAATGCACATTATTTCTCTTTTGAAATATATATTTTTTAATTTATAAATTGATATATGTTAAAAATATTCTCTTGTTAAAGTTGTTAGCATGTAAACCCTATGACAAAGTATACTAATGATATTAGTCAATTTTATAAACATATTTTTATTTATTAGATTTTATTGTAACCAAGCTAATCTAGTGGCCTTAAAATGAATTATTTGTAAAAGTAAACTGAAATATAATTATTTAAGAACATATTAATAATTAATAGGTGTGAAGGTTTGTACTAACAAGCAGAGTGGAAATAAATATAGGTATTATATGATTTGTTTATTTTTCATTTGTAGTCTATAAGCCTGGCTTACCTCAAAGTGTAGGCCAGAATGGAAAATTCCTCACACCCCTTGACACAAAACCTAATTAACACTGGATGGCTAGCTGCGTGGCTTTGATGGCCACATAGTCTAAGGCGTCATTCTTATATTAAAATAGACTGTCGATGACAGGGTTATAATAGTTTGAATCCCAGTTGGGTGTACTCGAGTGATTTTTCTAAAATGGTTTTCCACTCTTCATTGGCAAATGTGGACATACTTCCGCTAAATTCAACCTTACTTATCCCCAACTCATTAGTGTAATTAGTAGATAGTACATGAACAGGTAGTAAAGTGCGGTGCCACTGAGTTCTATGCAGTGTACACAGATCAATAAGGTCTCTGGCTAGTTGCCACCATTGTTTTGAAGGCCAACTAATGGCTATCAAGCCCTGGTATCATATTTACCTTAAAGCAGTGACCACTGATCAGGAAAACCAGGAATTATGCTTGAATTTTATTCTAGAGTTTGAGCAGCCATCCTGTAAATTCAGAATCACTTGTACCACACTGTCCCCGCCCAATTTATCACCGTGCTAGGGCCGAGTAACTTTGACCTGACAGGGATTCGAATTGGTGAAGCTACCAGAGCTTGGATTGACTTTTCATTGAGCCAATGATCAAATAAATCTTTAAAAGGTTTTTTAGTTAATAGGTTGAAAAAGAATTCTGACTATTAATTACTGTGAGGTGTAGTAAGCACATTATACAGTACCATAAACTTATTTTATAATATATCAATTATACATTTGGTCACATTACTTATAGTTTTGAATCTTAAGTGTTTTTTAAACACTTAGATACATTTTCTTAGATTCATAAACCAAAGATAGTGTGTACATTTGTCATGTTTGATAAGTTTTGATAAATTCCTCTTTTAACTACCAGCTGCACTCTCCAAAGAAATATAACTTACAGCACTAATTCTAGTAAGAACCCTGCCATTGGATTAAAATATAAACTACAAATTTATTTTGATCCCATCCCCCACATCCAGCCTTACTTACCTCAATTAATTCCAAACTACAATGAACCCTTTTAAAACCTTTTAAAATGAGGTGGACCGGGTTGACATAATAAAACCCGAGGCTTAGCCCTACAAATGGAAAGGAATGCATTTGTTGAAATGTCTTTAAATACATAAGTTTTTGTAACCACCTAACCTCCCCTCCAACCCTTGTGGGCTTGATTTGTCAGGATAGCTTGTGGGAGGGGTTAGGTTGCAGTCAAGGTAGTTATGTGTGATCGAAAATATAATACGTGGGGTTATGAATTTTGGTTTAATAGTCCATCCCCCACATCCAGCCTTACTTCCTCAATTAATTCCAAACTACAATGAACCCTTTTAAAACCTTTTAAAATGAGGTGGACTGGGTTGACATAATAAAACCCGAGGCTTAGCCCTACAAATGGAAAGGAATGCATTTGTTGAAATGTCACATCAGACTGTATTTCATGACATTATTTAAATACATAAGTTTTTGTAACCACCTAACCTCCCCTCCAACCCTTGTGGGCTTGATTTGTCAGGATAGCTTGCGGGAGGGGTTAGGTTGCAGTCAAGGTAGTTATGTGTGATCGAAAATATAATACGTGGGGTTATGAATTTTGGTTTAATAGGAGTTACTAAAAGATAATACAAAATGCGAAGTTAAATGAAAAATAGAGACCGGACGCTTGCACTCGTGGAAGAACTGGCTTAACTCATGGGAACTTAGACCAATGGAATTGATTGACAATGCGCGTGACCCCCACAGAACTCGATCTTGGGACCCTGGGCTCAATGGATGCCCTCTAAGACAACTGCTACTGATGACCCGAAGATGTAGTCTGATATGGTTTGGTGTCAGGCAGCGTCACTGCCTGCGATATCGATGGAATAGTGACAACCCCAATGTCAAAAAATAAATGGCTTTTATAGCCCACTATGGCCCCATTCCTAGCCAACTTGATTCAATATTGTTATGAATGATCAGCATTCTCTTTCAACCTTTCTATTTCATTCTGTCATATATGATAAACCAGCATTGTTTAGCACGTGCGCTCACTCTAGTTATGTGAATCAAAACCAACATTCAAACATTGCTCAGTAGTTATGACATTTTGTTTAAAACATCTCTAAAATTTGTTCGTAATATTACAAAATGGGATCCTGCGTTTATGATAACTTTGATTTATCAAAACTCCCATCATGCATGCATACAATCTATTTGTTGGGCTTATCTATTTTACTTTGCCAATAATGGATAGATAAGGCCGGATGTACTGATGTTTCCCACTCTTCCTCCACATGAGTATATTCTTTATGCTCTGCCTTACTCATTCCACCCTTAGTGTAACTATAGTTATACAAAAGAGACTGTTTTATTCAAATATCATCTTATGTAATATTACTAATTGAAACTTCTCGCATTGTTATTGTTTCACCACTGAAAAAATAAGACTTTCAAGTAGTGTGATAAATGATTAATTTATCGGTCGATAACGAAACTGTCTTTAAGTTAATCTACAGATAAAAACATGATTTTTTTTAATACAAAGAGCCCTAAGTATGCCATCAACTTTACCATGACAAATGCTCGGAAATACAGCCATCAATATAAACTTGCGCCCACACCCAGTCTACCTTGTTATCCTAATGTTATGAACAACCACTCGCACTGAATAGTTGCACAAACACTTTTTAGTTTTAATTACTTTGTAGAGAAAGATTGGTAGTCATGAAAATGTTAGGCCTAGAGATTATAATGAACTTTTATGTTCCCCTGAACTCTAAATAGTGGGTCATCCAGTTGTGTCTGTCAGTCCCTTTGTACGTATTGTTGCCCGGGGCTACAGCCAAAACAATATGATGGATTTTGTTCCAGTTTGGTGTTAGGATGTTAACTTATATGGATAGTCATAGCTCAAGGAGAAATCATGAGTTAGATTCCAGACTTAAAATTAAGAAGACTAATTTAAAAAAATCTTATATATACTTTCTCATATCAAGAGAAAGTTTTTCAATCATGCAAATGTTTGACCTTGAGTTTATGATAAATCTTTACGTTTTATGTGCGACAGAACAAAAAAAAAAGTGGATTTTTACCATTCTGTTTGTCGTATTATCCCTGGCCATAGATCTAAAACGGTTTGATAGATTTTTTTTTTAAATTTGGACACTAGCCCTAAAGTTAAGGGTAGTTTACTCTTAAGTTATTATTTTAATTAAAAAATTTTTGAAAATGATTTGGACGATTTTGTTAAAATAGATATCCAGAGAGTGTTTAACCTCCCAAATAACACGATATACTTAGTTTTTGATTAAAAAATTCGTTAAAGGGTATTTAACTTATGCGTGATTATAGTAAACAACAAGTGTTGATCAATGTGGAGGCGGATGAGTACATGTGTTTTCCAGCGTCTGCTATAGCTCGTCTATTTGAATCTGTCAAAGGCAAACGTCCTCAACATTTATCCTCTTAGCTTCAATATAAAGAAAATCGGAACTTTTATGGTATAGACATTGACATGGAGGAAAACTCTTAAGATAAAAAGATTGCTATCGTATCTGTTCATGTAAGCCAAAAAGAATGCTATAAACATGTATTTTTTCATGATACGATTATACGTGACTAAAAAGTATCATTTTACTGCTATCAGAAACCTATTATGATTAATTAATCCTCAACTCTTAGCATGCACCTTTGCGATCGTTGTCTAATGGGGTTCCTTTAATAAATTATGGTATCCATTCAGACCACAAATAGTCTGATTTGTATCCATTCTCATAATACCCACAAAATTCAGAATTGTATCTATTTTGAATGGTCTCTACTCAGACATTTTCTTAAACAAGCACCACAAATAAAAAGTCTGATTTGTATCCATTCTCATAATATCCACATAATCCTTAATTGTATCCATTTATATTGTGGTGCCACTTGTCTGATAGATGGTAGCAGCAGAGACTCTCCTTAACTCATTCCCTACTTACTAGAGAGCAGCACTATCTCTGTTTTAATATAAAAAATATTTTTTTTTTTACTTATCGTCTTATTACTTTAAAATCTAAACATGGATTTTAGATTATTACCCTTATTTTTATAAACGTTACATAATATACCCGTGTGTAAGATGCTTGTTTTATACACAAATATATAGATATTTATATATAAATAGCCATAGTATCATCTTGTTGGCGACTCTGTATTTAAATACTATATTATGAGTTTATGTCAAATTGACAGCATTAGTTACTTTAACAACGCCTTTTTATTAAACTTTTGCACACGCAAAACTATCACCCACTCTAAGCAAAGATTAAAGTAGGTTATATCTCACGCAGGGCATGGCAATAAAGAAACACTATTTTTGTAATTGTATGCTTTTAATCTTCATAGATTTGTGTTAAAGTGTCATATCCTATTATCTACAGATAATTTCATGAGTTTATAATGTAGGGCTACCTGGGTTGAAGTTGAAGATGGATTAATATTCGGATGGACATCTTGAGATTAAGCAAATCTCGCTTCCAAGTAGTACTATGTATCAACACCTCACTATAGGTGCGCTACTGTAGCTATGGCAGTCACCACACCGACCCCTCTCAACCCTTCTATATTTCCTCCCTTTCAGAGTGTCCTTACATTCCACAGTTAATCCCCTAACCCTTTCAACTTTGTTGTTGAGCCGCAATCTAGGTGTTTTATAGAATGACATCCAAAGTCAAAGGACAAGGGCTCGAATCCCTGTAAAAGTACAATTTTTCTTAGTTATCTTAGGAAATCATTACTTACAGTCATTTGTGATATTTTTATTTAGTTTATCTATTACTGTAGAAATATATAAAAATATTTTTCTTTACTATATTTTTAAAAATATAGCCAGTTCTTTTTGTTTTTTTCAGTTTCATAGTTGTTACAGTCGCTACTTGCGCAAACTATTTAAATACATGGTATAAGGAGGTTAGAATTAAAATAAGTGCACCACAATTTGTTTGTAAATAAGATAGAAAAACCAAAGTGAAAACCACACTTTGTTCTAGATGTTAAAAAAATTGGAAATATCTTTCAAATAAATGGTACGGAACTCCGTACAAACTTTGTCGCTCTATTGTTTAAAAATGGAGATATTTACTCAAAACTCGTAGGTCGTAATATTTGTGAAACGAAATAATATACACTAGCAAACTCAAGCATATATTACACTATACCTATGTAAAACATTTTTTGAGTCGCGGTTTTAAATTTTATTGTTAAAGATGAGAATTGATTATAGGTCCAGGTTCAGTGTAAAGCACGTCATCACTACCCCAGTTTAGTACGTGGTGATATGTTTTCACCTAATCAACATTCCTCTTGGTCCATGACGAGAGACATTCAATCCCGAATGGTGGTAGACCGCTTTCACACTGGATGGTGCATGAAACATGCAACATTTTTCATGGAACATACATCATGAGACATGCAACACGAGCCTTCAGATAGGATGGCACATGGCTCAAGGAAAAATACAGTCATAATGTAGTCGTCTGACGAAGAGTATCTACTACTGGCAATTATTAGAAGACGAAATATGTATTTTGTTTCTTACATTATTAATCAATAAACTATAGTTTAATTGTGCTATTTTCTTTTAGTTTCTCTTGCACCTCTATTGTTATTTCCTTCCACAGCTTGTCTATTACATGTGCCTTGGAATAATCCTTCCACGTGTAATCACAAATTTCCAGATATTTTTCAACAAAAGTACGTTAAAGTGTTGGTGAGCCCACATTGTGTGATGACCGGTATAAAAGGTCCCTACAGATTACCGACTCAACAACAACTAAATACTTGCTGCACGTGAAGCATGGAATAATGGACCAGTCTACTCAATCAAGGTGTGGCACGTGAAATATGCTGCATACAGCAATGTGACATGCCCCATCAGGTATGAAAGTGATCACTTGTTAACAAGTGTTCAGTCACCATGTGTCATGTGTCATGTGTCATGTTTCATGTTTTATGTGTCTGTTTCATCCAGCGTGCTATTTTCAACAAATTGAGGTATGATGGCAACCTCCTTGAGGAGGAAGACCCCATCATCACTCATGAGCCCTTGCACATCGATAAGCATATTACACTGGATAGTAAAACAAGGTTTTCAGGTTATTTATGAAGCTATATTGGTGACGTCACTGTTGGAGGGGTTGTAGGGAACGACACGATCATGTATGATTACACAAAGCTTTTGTATGTACAGGGATATCTTCTTCTGTCTTGCACGAGATTCGATATGTAGTCATGCCATACTTGAGAGTATCTTCTGTCTTGCACGAGATTCGATATGTTATCATGCCGTACTTGAGAGTATCTTCCTGTCGAGTTGCATCTAACACAATGATGGGAGCAATAAACCTGAAACCAGTTGGATTAACTAATGGTTGAGGAATGTTCGTTCCAAGGTTTGGAAATTAGCATAGTCCTCATACAATTTGGACAATGAATCTTGATTGAAAATAGGGTTCATATTTTCATAAGGATAGACAACATAACTGAATTCAAGTAGAGTTTTTCTGATCATAAACAAAAATGATAGAAACATATTTATTGCCAAGTAGTGTGGGACCAGCTTTATGAAGCGAGGAACCTTTCTATTACCTTTTACAACTCGAAAACTATGAGATTGGTGGCCGATGCAACTTGGTGGGGTGTTGCTCGAAAAGGTGTAATGTTTCAGGGGACATCAATATCACATTTAAAGAATGCTTCATTTCATACTTGTAGAATAATGAACCCAGAATACTGTTAAATAAGTGTACTAAAAGTAAGGATGGAAATGTGCCTCCTTTCTGGGCCAGTAGTCGTCTCTTCTCCTTCCAACACTCTCCTTGTTTGGCCAGCTGGCGTAACGCCTTCTGTAAGCACGTAGCTTTGGGTTGTTGGCACACTCGCAAAGAGAGTGAATCAATTGTCGAGGGTACATGCGATTCTTGGGACACCTTGGGGCTCAAGATTATGAAATGATCCGTAATTGGGATGTGTAGTTGTTTTTATTACCTCTGCAAGGTAGGTACATACAGAATCCGACACTTGTGGGAAATAATATGGGTTCTATATCGGAACCCATCCTTGGACCAAATAACTTTAGGCTAATTGACTTTACGTCGACTGACTTTGGGCCAAATTACTTTTAGCCCAAACTATTTTAGGCCAAGTAACTTTAGGACTACCGCCCCGTCCCCCTACATTCCATACAGTATTGCAATGAGGGTTATGGTAGTCCTTGGCCAAGAAAATGTGTACCTGGAAGCCAGAATTTTAAAATTTTGATCAAATTGACTTTTAACCCTTTTTGCACTTTTTCAAACTTTATTAATTTTTCATTGAGGGCTAATCCAGGTACTTAATGTAAAAAGGCGCAGAAAGTGCAAAAAATGCAATAAGACCAAAATAGCAAAAATTGCTAAAATGTCAAAAAGGGCAAAAATTGTAAACATTTCACAATGGACAAAATTGGTAAAAGAAGGCGTTAAGAGAAAGAGAAAACTCTGGTAAAAAACCAGCTATAACCAGTTATATTACAGTACAACTCAACAAAAAAAGGGGAAGAACTTGTTAAAACTGGCTATGGCTTGTTTAAGCTCAACCATTCCCACAGCCTTTTCTACCTAGCATTTCCCAGTCACATACCTACCCTCACTTCAACCGTGACCAATAGACATCCTTCCCACAAACAACTTCCCCCTAGTCACCTCAGCTATACAACCCTAACAATGTATATTCACCCTTACAACTGCACATAATAAACCTATACCTATTCGGAAATATATCCTTATTAAGTTCAAAATACATAGTCTAATAAAATATTAATCAAAAATTGGCTACATCAATACTCCCCCTAAACTGATATAAATGAGATTACCATTTAGATCAATTTGAAAACTAGGAAGGAGAGCATCATGACCTCCTCATATAAGGACCCTGACGTCATATCCGTTTTATTGAGACCTTGCATAGCAACTCTTGCTGCTCCCGGATTAACAAGCAGTCAGGTAGAGCACACTCTATTGACCGATGCACCTGTATTTCCCCTGACTCTTCCTCTACAAGCATTGGGCCGGTCATTAGCAATTAGCTTCTTATCTGTCAATCACTTTTATTTCTTTTTAAACTGTTCACTTCACTTGTTTAAATATGTCATTTCACTTAGTGCTACTAACAAAATTATACAATATATAAAATTCCTTACTTATTTAAACTAATTAATTTTCAAATTTAATCTTTATATAACTACAAATTTAATTAAATTAAATTATAAATTGAAACATATATCATAGTGTTAAAAAGAACAAAATAAAATAAAATACAATTTAATGTTTATAATTGAACCCAGGTCCTTTAGTTGCCACTGGTTCTTTTTGGTTTCCTCATCTTCTTTTTATATTTTTTCAGCCACGTCTGCGTCTACGTGGTACGGTTTTAAGAATTTTGCATGAATAGTTCCGATCAGTCTGTCCGTCGCCTGGCAGTGTATCACATAAGTATTATCATTTTTTATACCTACAACTCTGCCAGGTCCGTAATATAATAGGTGGAGTTTTGATATATTTATGTGAATCGCTGACGACAGCTTGTAAATTCATATCAGTACCAACTGTCTGACCTCATATTTTGCCGCCTTATTATGTTTGCATATTCGCTGTCGCGCAATTCTCTCTTTGCTTTTTCGAGCTTGACCAAGTTTGGCACCTTGTGGTAGCTCTCGTCGATCATGAAACACCAATAGTTCCTCTAACATCCGTGGTGGGCGCTGTCTAAACTTCAATTAGTATGGTGGAATGGGGGGTATAGTTGATGCAGTCTTCAATATTGGTGACATGTGCGGACCATGACACGTGATTCATGTGACAATATAGACTCAATATCCAGACAGTGAATGTAGGTATTCTTGTTTTGCTCTCTTCGAACTGTGCGTCCAAATGCATAGTATTACATATGTGTTCTCTCTGTGTCGGTGTCCGTGTAGTAGTAGTAAACACTCTTGTTCAGCATTAAGTCCTCTTGTAATTTGGTCTGTTTATCCTGTATGGACTGTATGAATTTCTGTAGCTCTTTAGTGGTTTGCTCCATGTCGGCATGCTACTTTTCATATTTTAGATGACACTCTAATATTTTGTCTAGTGTTTTTCCTGTCTTATCTTGGGCTGCTTTTAATGTGGTCGCCACCCCTTGAATCATCTCGTCTGTCTTCTTTTGGGAAGTTGACATTTCTCTGGAAATCTATTCTAAAAGTGTATTCAATAGTGACATATCAAGTGTAGGTGGGAAAACTTTTACTACTCTCTCTGTGACCTTACCTACATGAGATGCTACGACATTAATGGTTTGATTATTTAAAGGTGTTTTGCTCAACTTTCATATCTTCTTGTTTAACTTCAATTGGTTCATCATCCTCAAATAACCTCAAATGACTATCTGATCTGATCATCGTACCTATGTCTCTATCTTCATCAAAGTGTTACATTTCCTCTCCTTCCACGCTCTCCCCTCTCTCTTTCATGGTGATCTTTGTTTGTTTTGTGGTCCTCGTCGACTTCATTTCTTGATATTTTTGAAAAGAGATATCCTCCTATCTATTACGTCCTAAAAGAATTGCAAGTATTTAAAATAATGTCCAAGGGATCACTTACCTTGGGTCACAGCACTCCACACGCCACTGGAACGTTACCGACTCATTTATACTCTGTCCTCACTCTTCAATTCTGCTAACAGCTTACACCTATCTGATGATTGTCGGTGTCTCTCCTTCTCGTAGTCGTAGTCCTGGCTTTGTGTTCGTAGTTCTGTTGCTTCATCGAGGTCAGCCACACATATATAATTCAATTTCCACTATTCCAACCTGATTAGTTCTCCATTCCCGTTAGAATGCGAGTGTCCTGGTCACGGCACCACTTGTTGCGTCTCAACTTTATTAATGATTAGATTACTTTAAGGAGTTTGATATTAGTTACTTTATATAGTAATTGGCACGTTGTCATTGTATTTCTTGCGTTGTTGCTTTGATAAAACAGACACGGGTTTATATATATATAATTACCAATCATTCAACTCTATGTATGTAGCCATGAACTTATTAACGTTATTATGAGACTCGCTGTCCAACACGTCCTTATCCTTGCCATCCGTTTCTTCGAGTGTCCTCAAGCCGCACCCCAGCGCTCAACCAGACCCACAGCCTAGCTTTTCTCAGTCACATTCCTACCCTCGCTTCAACCGTGACTAATGGACATCCTTCCCACCACCAACTTTCCACTATTCACCTCAGCTATACAATCCTAACAATGTATATTCACCCTTACAACTGCACATAATAAACCTATACCTATTCGGAAATATATCCTTATAAAATTCAAAATACATAGTCTAATAACACATTATTCCATCATTGGCTACATCAAGAGCTATTCATTATACTTACACGATATTCGGTCATTGATTGGAGTCGTGCATGGTACCTACATGGCATTAATTGATTAGTTATGAATTATATTTTTGCTCATTAATTGATAATCGGTCATCAGTAAACAGTAAGTGAGTACATTGATGCAAACTGGTTTTTAACCATTCCTTATTCGCTGATACGAGTCACGTGGTTCAATATCCCTATATAAAGAAGTATAGGCAGGCATACTGCCGCAGACCAATCAGATGCCTCCTCGCGCCATGCCTCCTTATCTCCCCCACCCAGTGCAGCGGCTGTCGTTCCCTGTCACTCTCTAGGATCACTGGGAGACCAGCAACCCTGGAGGCTTCAAATAATGGTGGAGAGCGTTTCTACAGATGAGGTCTTATAGGAAGTGAAGGGTAGCTAAAAGATTATTTAAACATGTAGATTTAATTCGCCAGTTTCAAACATGTGACGTATAAGAATATTGCTTTAAGATTTCACATATAGCTCAATAGAATATTTATCCTAAATGTTTGTAGTCTATGCATGGATCTCTCTCTTGCAGAGTATATAATAAAAATGTATCTGAATCACCCATCCAATAAATAATTAATCAAAAGTTAGCATAGTACTTGAGTGGAGTTTTTGAAAAGAATAGGCGAGTAAACTTTAAGATAAACACATATAGGCACATAGAATTATTATACGTGACTCATAGAATACAGTCTTTAAAGTTACACATCAACGTCCAGGATGAAGATGGCTGTTGGACACAGTTCTTCTGAAACCACTTCAGTTTTGCGTCTTTTCCGACACCGCGACGCCTTCTCTCTCTCGAATTAATGAGTTGCACTGTTCTGCGTACACTTTATGCTGCTCAAAGATTTAGTAACTCAGCCAGACGTCTCCAATCTTAACATCGTTCAGCTTGTGCCACGAATATCCGAGACGTCCGTGACATTTTAAGTATTAAGGTTCATAGCTCTGTTTAGAGTAAAACAAATTGATTACCATTGAACGAATATACAATTACCACTTGAAGAACTTGTAATAATCGACCCCTGACATTTAATCCCTCGTTGGGAGGCGTTGAATCGACGTATAAATTCCAATTCCAAGTGCTCGCCAGGCAGCAGGACTCTTCCTACATGGTCGAGGACGATGATGTTGGGTTCACCGACCATACACTCTCCTTATAAATAGTGGACGTAGTAAACTTCGTCCTTTGTGAGTTCATATAGAGACTTTACCCAATCGTATTTCCACCGCTCCAAGTGATCCAACTCCTCGCACAAGTCATCTTCGTCCTCCACCTCCCTGACCTGGCTCGGCTCTATCTAGCATGGTTCCTAGACCTGGCTAATCACCTCCTGGCTCGGCTCTATCTAGCATGGTTCCTTAGACCTGGCTAATCACCTCCTGGCTTGGCTCGATCTAGCATGGTTCCTAGACCTGGCTAATCAGCTCCTGGCTTGGCTCGATCCAGCTGCAAAATATCTTGGGAGCATCGTCCTCATTGATCTTGTAGATTACACACTTCTTCGACTACTCTGGGTAGGTTCCTACATGCCGGGATTATGGCACCCTAACCAATGTGGGCTGGAATCGCACGACTCTGAATGACCCTTCTTATCGTCCTTGACGTAATAGGTTATACCACTGTTGGTGATCTCGATCCCTCTCAAACGAGTATCATACACCCAAGTCGTCTAAACATTTTTGAATGCAATCCTCTCGTCCGCGCTCACCTTTATACGCTGTGTGATGAGGGAGGGGGTCTAGACAACTTTCACCACATCGATCCACAAATTGTGCGTAGAGTCGAAACCTAACCATTAGACGTATGCCCTATCTCCGGTACGTCTTATGATCTTCTCTATGAAATACATGTCCGGATGTGACGTCTTCGCAATATTCTTGGCATAGAAACCTTCCGTGATAGGTTCACCTCTCATATCCTCGAGTAGAAAGGTTCTAGGACTCGTCTCAATGACCTTACGTATTTTGAACAGTTCCGCCAACCAGTTTGCAGTATAACCCTTTGGAAAAAAGTATTTATGCTTACCGAGACGAACAATATCACCTAGTTTAAATTTATTCGATGAAGGATCGATTGGCTTAGCGCGAAGGTAGACAGTACCTAAAAGTCTGCCGTCTTTGACTTCAATCGGTTTCATCTTAATTGTAGAGTGAACAGTTCAATTACACTCGTCAAGTAATGAATCGATCATATTGATTTATCGATACGACCCTTTAGACATTTATCTCCTCCACATCATGTTCTTGAGAGTCCGAATGAATCGTTCCACGACACTGGTCTTGACATTTCTGAACGTTGAATAATGTTTGATCCTCTTCCTCCCCATAAGATCTTTGAAATATGTGTTGTAAAATTCTGTCCCGTTATCCGTCTGCAGATGACGTACAAATGGGGGAATCCACCTAGCGAAGTATGTGCATCATAGCCGCTGTAACGTTCTTCCCCCTTTTGCACTTAACGGGTACGGCCCAAGCCCATTTGGAATAGACGTTGATGACGGTGAAAAGGTATTTGTGTCATCTGTTACATTTAGAGTAGGGTTTCATCTCCACCAGATCGGCCTGTAGCAACTCATCCAGTCCGCTACGCTGACGTGTCTTCTGAGAAAATGCTGTCTTGCGGGTCGATAAAGTTCTCGTGCAATCTCCTGCTTGACTACAGACATAATTATACAGGATCTCTAGGTGGAATTAATACTTTTATACGAGGATGCCAGCCTCGTTTCATTCTTCAATGATGGAGAAGATCACGCTATCGTGGGCCAAATGACCACTTCCAGTAAATGCGCACAAGAGCCATAATCGATCGACATTCGTTTGGATCGTCCCAATAGGTATAATTGATCCCTCTTCTTGTCTCCATCTTGTACACACCATTACCTTCAAGCTCTTCCTCGAACATAAATTTGATTATTAGTGAATACTTCAATACTGCACTCATCTTGACACGTGCGTACGGGTCATTTCTCAACCGATGCGCGTTCGTTTCTTAGAGTATACACTTGTATGCATCCAGATCTTCCTTGGTGTAATGTGTAGGTGCTCTCCTGAAGAGAAGTCTCCAATAGATGTCTGTTCTGCAATATTTCCTGTGAGATTTCCACCTCCTCCTTTAGTTTGGGCTTGGTTAGCACCTTCGTTTAGAGGATCCGTGATAGGTATCCGTCGCGACGTAATCAGACTCGTACCGAGCACCGTGGGGTTGCTTATGATTTCATTTAGTGATCTTACTTGCTTTTATGATATCCTCCATGTCTTTCGTCGACATGATGCAAGGTGCGAGTGTCTCTTACGATGAAGGAACGGTTCATTATATCTAAATGTAGCTAAAACCTAATTTGACGTGTAAAGTCTGAGGCGTTTTCGAGCGTTTTTCCAGCACGAAAGATAGAAGATTAAACAAGCGAATAATATATTTCAAGGTCATGACCATCGTTGAAACGATCTCTACCCTCTTAAACTTATAACCAGGCTCACCCGTTAAAGTCAATTCGAAATATCTTGCATCCTTCCTCGTAATTTTAGAATTCAAGTAGATGTAGACAAAACCATGGGTAGCCAATGATTCTACATAAGCTTTAGGTTCTGCATACTGAGGGTAGTGAAGGCATTCCTATGATTCTACATAAGCTTTAGGTTCTGCATACGAGGGTAGTGAAGGCATTCCTATGATTTGCAAAACTAAGCCACCCGCATTGTAAAACCGATCAGCATCTGTCACCTTTGCAGATAATATACCTCTCACCATCATATCGTACAACTTGGCGTAAACGGTTTGTTGTATCGCCAAAGACTCCTCCAGCTCTAGCAACTTGGATCCTAAGGCATCTAGCGCTGTTTTATTCTTGTTGAGATAATCTTCCTGGAGACGAGACAGCTTCCACATCTCCTCCATCCCTTGATGGGTACTCTTCTCAAAGTTGGTGTATTTTATTCTATCCTTCTCCGAACTTTCGATCAACCAGTCCATCTTCCCTTTGATAACATCCTTGGCCGTGTTGAGAGCGAGTATTTGCTCGTTACTATGTCTGGTGTCCATACTATTGATGTAAGACTTGTCACAGGCTATCTTAGATGTGAAGGGCGTCTCGATGTTGATGATCCTCTTTGACCTAGCAGCATAATAGCCTTGAGAGGATCGAGTCAGATTACCTTCTGTCTCAGTGACAGATTAATACTTGTATATACTATGTCTGAATTTATATATGGACGACATACTGTACGACATACAGTACTCACGTACTGAGTATTCACCCATATTAATTGGGTGAGATAAAGGTATCCAACCCATAGCGAATAGTCCCTTATCAATCTCACGATCTTTGCACAACACTAGAAAATCGAACTTGTTTTTACAACATGCCGAGAACATTTCCTTAAACTTTTGGAACGTCAGATCCACGTTCATGTGATCGTCATAGACTTGTCTCAAATTAGTATCGTCTATCCTAAAAAGGATGAGCAAATTAGTGTTATCGCTAAGCATCTGCTTAGGGATCGGTGAGTAGGTCTGGCACAGATAGAAGCTATCTATAGCCTTATGTCTACGCATACTGAAATAGGTCTAAATGTTATTCTGTTTATTGCAAACAACGTTGTCGTAAATGAATAAAGAATTTGGTGTCGATTCGGACTATCTCTCCATTGTCCGAGTAAGGGTAGTATCCAATGCCTTTGACACACGAAAGGACTTTAGATAAACAGGGATACTTAGGCTGGTACAACAATTTAGAACACATGTGCACGTTCTTGAAATGTAATCCGTTAGGTTCCTCGAGCCAGCTGATCATAACCTTGGTTTTACCACAATTCGATGGTCCTCAGATGATACAGTGGATAGAATCGTGCCGTGTCTCTGAGGTAGCGCCTTACCTCCCTCGTGATTGTTATCGTAAACGGGTAACGTATCGGTCTGTTTCTCAAGAAGCATGCCAACTAGTACAATTATATAATGTAGGCGTCAATATAAGCACGATTCATTAAGTTCCATGAAGTGAAGTAAGGGAGGTGGTTTGCTGAATAAAATCATCAACAATCTACCATTTGAGGCGCATATACCTTTACACCAGCACTGTGGTCCAGGAATCAGTTTGGTGAAACGTCTGAAACAAGATAATCGTGGAGTTAACGCGTTAGACCGGGCTTGTAAAGAGCATGATATAACCTACTCTAAAGTTACAGATCTGGAGGACTTGATACTGCTGATCGTGAGATTACCGAAAAAGCTTGGAAAAAAGTATTCGCACTCAATTATAAGTTGCATGAGAAAGCTCCTTCTTGGGCTATCGCGAACACGATGAAGGCTAAACTCAAGATGGGATCCGGTCTGACGAAAGGACTACAACAACGACTTGCTAGTAAATGGCGTACTATTAATACTACTACTCGCCAGAACAAGAAGAAGAGGGACGGGTTCCTGCCTATACTACCTATGATCGCAGCACTTGGAGCCATCGCCGGAGGACCCGTGGGAATCACGAAGGCTGTACAAAGTGCGAAGGTGAATACGAAACAATTGAACGAGTTTCAGAGACATAATCATACCTTCGAGGCTATCACCATGGGGAAATTGACTACATAAACGGGCCCTTACCAAAATTAACCTTTACAGGTACGCTATAGAGTAAAAAATCCCCTTATTTGGGGATATTCATGAGGGACGCTTTACCTACAGGTCCGGCCTGGAAACTAGAGAGCGCCATCATCAATCTCGATAGACTGGCGTATAGGAAAAGTGGTAGGCGAGCTGATTACTTTGACAGTTTCGGTTATCTAAGACCACCGTTCAAACTAATTAGGTATCTCGAGGGAATACCTATCACCTATAATCATACGTGGTATCCAGAGTACGGAACTGTATTTTGAGGCAATATTTGTCTAATCTTCCTTAATAAATACTCACACTGACGATTGGTTTCAATAAATATGTCTATGGCATTTAATCTGACAGGTCATAGTTCGAATCTGACGGAGAATTACTACCCATAAATCCTGCTGGGAGAGGAGATTCGTCAATAAGAATGTCGGACCGATCAATCTGACTAAGTTCAATTCAATAACGAAGAATGATGAACGTAATAATAAATTCGATTGCGATGGTAAAGAGTATACCGTCACTCCAAGCCCTTACGAACTTGAGACATTAGACCGATTCTTGCGAAGACAAATCCCGAGCAGGGGTTAGCTCTCGATCATCAGCGATCCTAGCACTTAAAGAGTTATATCGCTTGCAATAACGGGATTAACTTTACCCGACCTGATACGTTCACATACCTACTGGGGTTAGACTCATTCTTCTTGCAGGTCAAACGCACATCTCTACGAAAACAGTGAATATTCTGCACGTGAACGTGATTCGCATCGAATACAATCTTGCCATTGGAGTTTACACCAACAGAGAACGGAGAAATACCCTGCACGAGTTCAGCATGGCCATTCATCCAGGATATAGGATAGTGGAAGCATCGAATAATATAATTTACCTTCCAATCATGAAATGAGTCTCTCTCGGTTCAACTGCTTGACGAGCGGGGAGATACCATCAACTTTAGAGATAAGACCATTTCGTTACGCCTGTACATTAAACAAGTCGGAGATGGGACTCGTACTTGATAAAACGAGACGCCACCCTCTTACTCGAAACATTGAGAGAGGATCGTTGAAAGCTTAACACTTGCCTATAAACTCTATTTACGACGCTTAGGCTACTCTCTACGAAAATAATATCTAGCATTGATGAGCCCGCTGCCTTCGATACGGCCTTGAGCTGTTTCCAGTATTATTCCTACGCTTCGTATATTCCTGAACCTTTAGCGAACGGGAACGAGCTTAGGATATTTATCCAACAAGAAGGACTGTACACTCTACCACATCGTTTGCTACTGCATATCAGAGAAAGGATATTGATGAATAACGGATAAGCGGGGAGTACTTTGAGAATAGTCAATAACGGGCTACTTCATCTATTCTTGAGAATCACTTCCGAGATCAATGGAATTGAGATCGACATATAGAGATATAGATATTTCCACTCAGCTCAAGAACTATCTATTGATACAGAACGATGAGGAGATGTACCTTGAAAACGCCAGATGGAGACACGAAGGAGTAAACATACATGCTCGGACGGGTAGCTTCGACGTATGTATCCCTTTATGGTTTGTTCTGGGATTCTTAGATGAATATAATCGCATACTGGTCAATGTCAAACAGGAGCAAGTACTCGTCCTTTCAACTAGATATAATAACGCTTTGCAGCGTGCCAACTTAACCACTGCAGAAACACCTTCTAAAATAGAATTGAGTAAAATCTCTTGGCTCATGCCGCATATCAACACGGACGACCTGAATCAGCTAGATCTGCTCAATTACATCAAGAGCGAACGAAGTATTTATTTTCACTTCCATAAATGGGAATTGTATGAGTACCCGATCTTCCCCGTCTCTACCCAACACGACTAGACCGTGAAAACATAGATCTTGCTGGAAAAACCTTGCTACGCCATTTTCGCTCTTCAGAACGGGCGTAACACATGACGGCCTTGGATAGAAGCATATTCGACCATTGCCGTCTACGCTCGACTAAGCTCTACCTGAATTCCATCATGAGGATATGAACCTGGATTTCGAACTAGATTCCTTCTAAAAATTGTACGAGGACTACGCTAATTTATAGATTTCGTACTATGGGAGGACTGATCTTAGCCCTGAAAAACATTTGATCATTGATCTGAGAAATAGTACTTAAATATCATTTTCGTCCATTGGTCGGCCATGAATCATACTTACACAACATTTTATGCACGAGCGTTGTTAGTGGGGGGAGGGGGGGGGACAAGTGGACACGTCGCCCCCCCTTCCTCCAAATAATATACTTAGATAGGAAACATTTAATAAAGTACTGAACTTGGGAAAAACTGGTTCTCACAGTGTGGATGTAAATAAGTCACTTTCAATATTAAAAATGCTAGTAGTGTAGTTACAACATATTTTTGTTAATAATATAGTATATATCTTGGAGTTTGACTTCTTGGTTGTCAATGATTGACATTTTATTTTATAAGTTCCAAGATTCATTAGATAAGACCACCTGTAATTTATATTTGTCTTGGAAATATTTCTTTTTTCTTCCCAAACTCTCGTTATCCTACAAGGAATTAAACCCTTTCTGTTTCCTCAATATTTTCAGTGATTAGTTCCAGCCTTTTTTGCCAAGTCAACGGGTTTTTACCTAAATCTGTTTAGTTTCAGAACTGTCACAAAATAGTTGTATTTAACCAATCCCATCTTTCAAAACCTCGTAGCCTGTGTTTTCAACTACCAACTGGGAGTGCAACTACACACACACCCTAGTGGACATAATTTGTTACCAAATGTTGAAACGTTATTTGTCTACTACTTGTGTTGCCAAGTTCATATTGTGAGGCAGAAATAAGTTTTAGTTCATTGCTTAGAATAAAAACCTACTTAAGAGCAAGTATGGCACAAAAATTACTAGATAATGTTGTAGTTTGACATGTGCACAAAGACTACTAGATGATGTTGTAGTTTGACATGTGCACAAAAACTACTAGATGATGTTGTAGTTTGACATGTGCACAAAAACTACTAGATGATGTTGTAGTTTGACATGTGCACAAAGACTACTAGATGATGTTGTAGTTTGACATGTGCACAAAGACTACTAGATGATGTTGTAGTTTGACATGTGCACAAAGACTACTAGATGATGTTGTAGTTTGACATGTGCACAAAGAGGTACTGGATAGAATCGATGTAAAAGAAACAGTGAGGTGTTTTATTCAGAAAAAGAAAAAAAATAAACCTGTTTTAATCAATGCATTATTTATCTCTATGATTAATACAATAGGTAAATAAGTTATCATATCACATATTCGTTACTAAGTTAGTAAATACAATGTTCTTTACTTTAATGTGAAGGAAAAATTGGTCATTTCTAGGACCGTAATAAGGAAAGGTGGTTTCAACCCCCTTCTTCAAAAAGTATCAATAATAATATATTTGTTTATTTATTGTCACTGTCTAGGCTTGTAGCATATTGGAGTCTATTCTATTTCCTAATAGCTACAAGCTTAATTATGTGTTGGAACACTTTGAAATGTTACATAAAATATTTAATGTAAGAAAAATTGACAACTCAATTTAAGGAGGTCTCCACGAGCTACTGCAAGTACCACCCACCCCTTTACCCCCCTTAGAGATTGTTTTAACTCTGTATATTTGTTATTTAAGATTATGTCTTGAACATTATTTTTAAAAGTATGAGTAAAATTTTTATAATGCTGTTTTTAAGTGAATGCTTCAGCTGTAAAGGAAAGCTTGCATAATTTTAGCAAATGAATGTAAACAGCAAAATGTGCTGTTAAAAATAAATTTATTAAAACTATTAAGTATTAATTGAAACGCAAATTCGAAAATGATACCTGTTGCTTATACCCTTTTAGCAACAGGATTAGCTAAATAGTTTGATTTATTTTGTTCTAACAACGATTTGGCATTTTACTGGACATTCAGTTCTAGATGACCATTTATATAATTATGTACTGTTCATATTTCCAGCACCGCGTCCAACTACCCGTTCGGGCTATACGATTATATTCTAACTATGCTAATGGGTAAGGTCATGAGGAAGGTTGAATTTAGACGATGTGTACCTGCATTTGCGTTGAGAGAATGGGGAAACCATTGAGGAAAACAAAAAACAGTATATCCAACCGTGACCGAACCACAATCTCCCCGTCATCGGCAGTATAGTCTAGTACAAGAGTAGCACCTTAGACCATGCGGCCACTGAAACTGGTAGTATTTATTTTCAATTATTTATTATTAATAAAAGAAAATCCTTTTTTTAAATTGAGCTTTACACAGCCATTAAAAAGTATTTTACAAACTTAAAATTAAAGTCATGGCTATTTGAGTCCCCTGCACTTGATACGTTTTACAACAATGCTTTTTTTTTTGTTCTTTAAGAGATTTAAAATAAATTTGAGCTTAACACAAGTTTTTTGTGTCCAAGCTCAAGTATGGCTTGATTTTAATTTCCTTCCGAAGCAGCTTGGTTCGAAGCAGCCTCTGGTTTGATCTTGTCGATAGTACCAGCTGACCCCACCAGGAGGACTAGGTCACCTGTGAGCACACAAGTAGATAGATAGAAACATATATTTTTAGTTTGATTGATACGATTTTATAAGATTAGGTACGGCTCTGTTTTAGTGACCAGTTGGCATTTCGGCTGTCTGTCCAAATATTTGTCACAGCATAACTGTCAAAGTCTTCGACCGATCATAACGAGATTGCTAAGGAACATTCTTTAAACTTAGGCTGAGCAACATAGTTTGTAAGTACATGGCTATCCGTTTCAAGATGGCTGACACTCAAAACTCTGTCTGTTTCTTTGTTCAGTGATATATGTCAATTGCGGGGACATAGTTTAACTAAATTTGGTAAATATATTATTTGAATCTAGGTAAATTGTGAATTTACATAGTTTTTTCAATTAGGCTATCAGTTTCAATATGATGGCCGCTCAGCTCAAGTGATTTAAATGTAGAACTCTGTGTGATCAGTCGAATACCTAGGAACTATTGTTTTATACCACAAGACTGACGACCTGACCGGCGTGAACAATGGCTATTCTCTATGAATATAATGTAATATTAAATATAGTATTCATTTGTTTTCTGGCTAGCTTAATCACCAAGGTGCAAGATCAACTTGAAATCCCAGAATAAATGATAGGGAATATTTTAAATTTTAAATACAAAGAGAATTACCAAGACTAGTAACTATAAGAACATAACGTTATTCTTAAAATTCGTCTTATGGGTTCTGGTTCCGGTTCGACTCCCTGGGCATATGAAACTAAAATTTTCGTTAGTGCTACATTTTCTTAGGAGTTATAATCCATAAAATATTATGTGTATAATATGAAAAATAATGTATAATTGATAACGTTGTAATATAAGTCTGTACTAGTTCCATCTATGAATATAAAATTAATTTTTACTTTTTACTTTGTTCAGACACCTCTGAGAAAGAAGTATTTTGATCGTAAAAAAAATCGAACTCAAGATTTTGATAAATGTTGACCTCCTGAAACTAAAAAAGTGGTATTCGTGAGGCCGTCTGTGTGTCTGTCTGTATTTCTGAATAGAGTCGAAACTATTATTTCACCGGTTGGGCTAAAGTTTGGTATCTAATGTTCTTCTGAGGTAATTTTGGAATCAGATATATAACCCTAAAATTAAGAATAGTTTGCTGAAGGTCAAAAAGAAAAAGAATCGATTTTATGCAAATTAGATTCAACAATTTTAATTAAATGTTGTATATAGGCACTTTTTACCACTTTAAACTAAATGTCTACTTTCATTTCCTCATGAAAATATCTTTGAGGGTACCTTACATTAGCAAAATTTCCAATTTTTATCATATCTGTGCAACTATCTGAGATACGAAATAGGCCTATATTTCTGAGCTATAAGCAAATCTATATGTTAAGATGAGTGAAATAATTAACTAGGGTGAGGTGTTGAAAGCTATGTAAGTGCTAAAGAATGGAAAAGTTGTGGGCGTGGATTGGATCATAATTGAAATAGTAAAGTATGGGGGCATGGTACTACATGCCAGATTGTGAGTTGTTCAATGTGTATGCTGGGATTGCGAATGTTCCTAATGACTGGAAGAATTCTGTCACTGTTCCTTTTACCTAGTCGAAGGAATTAAGAGTGTATGTAAGAATTATAAAGTAATTAGTTTGTTGAGTATTCCTGACAAAGTTTTTGGAAGAATCTTAATTATTGATAGGGTGCGTGAAAAAACTGCGAACAATATTTGGGGTGTGCAATATGGTTTCGTGCCAGGAATAAGTTGTTTGGACCAGATATTTATATTGCAACACGTGACTGAGAAACGTTTGGCAGTAAGGAATAAAGTGTATTGTGCATTTGTTGATCTGGAGTAAGCGTACGATCGTGTGAATGTATTGTACGTTCTGGACATAGGCGTAGCGCCGTAGGGGGGAGAACATAAGGGGGCACGTCCCCCTCAACTTAAACAAACTTGACAGCAACAAGAGCTTCAATGAGAGCGACATGAACACGGGCTGAGCCATAAACAGTTTGCGACAGTGGGAGTAGTGGAATGGAATGGCCCTGCTTGACATGAGGGGAGGCGGGAGTCACCCTCCCTTACCCCTAGCCTTGTAACCACAACCCGTGTTTTCCTGTGTGGTGTGTGTCGACGTGGCGTGCCCAGTATTAATGTCTACGGCTAGCATGATCAGTGTTTGCGTGCATGAAGCAGAAAACATCAATGAGACCGTGAGTAGCTCATCAGTACAATATAAAATATCAAAACAAAAGACTGTATTGCATTTCTTTCAAAGAGGTCACGATTGTGAAAGTAGCAAAGCTACAACTACAAGTATTGAAGCTAATAAGCCAACAGTTCCTGTTATTAATGACGATACTAATGTACTATGTCTAGGTGGAAATCCTCCTTGCTATGGTATGAAACCGCTAGTATTAATTATGGACTTTACCGACCGAATTGTGATTACAAAACACTGAACGTTCAAGGTAAGTTTAGAAGTTTCAAGGAATCGTGGTACTCCGATTTTGCTTGGCTAGAATATAGAGCCATAAAATATTCAGGATTCTCTTATTCATGCAGATTATTCTGTCAACAAAAATCGGGTAATGGCAAAGTGTCATTAATGACTGAAGGTATGGCTAACTGGAAGAAAGCTCTAGAAAAATTCCGGAAACACGAGAAAAGTGAAATGAACTTGAAATCAATGCAGTTTTTCTTGACATGAGGGGAGGCGGGAGTCACCCTCCCTTACCCCTAGCCTTGTAACCACAACCCGTGTTTTCCTGTGTGGTGTGTGTCGACGTGGCGTGCCCAGTATTAATGTCTACGGCTAGCATGATCAGTGTTTGCGTGCATGAAGCAGAAAACATCAATGAGACCGTGAGTAGCTCATCAGTACAATATAAAATATCAAAACAAAAGACTGTATTGCATTTCTTTCAAAGAGGTCACGATTGTGAAAGTAGCAAAGCTACAACTACAAGTATTGAAGCTAATAAGCCAACAGTTCCTGTTATTAATGACGATACTAATGTACTATGTCTAGGTGGAAATCCTCCTTGCTATGGTATGAAACCGCTAGTATTAATTATGGACTTTACCGACCGAATTGTGATTACAAAACACTGAACGTTCAAGGTAAGTTTAGAAGTTTCAAGGAATCGTGGTACTCCGATTTTGCTTGGCTAGAATATAGAGCCATAAAATATTCAGGATTCTCTTATTCATGCAGATTATTCTGTCAACAAAAATCGGGTAATGGCAAAGTGTCATTAATGACTGAAGGTATGGCTAACTGGAAGAAAGCTCTAGAAAAATTCCGGAAACACGAGAAAAGTGAAATGAACTTGAAATCAATGCAGTTTTAGATTAAATGTAAATCTCCTTATAACACTGTTGCTGATAAATAGTCATCTGTTCATTCTAAACAAGGCCAGGAAAATGGAATGTAGGGTAGATGGGGGAAAAAACTCACACGGGGCAAAACCCCGCATGACTTGTTTTGAACTCATAACGTATAAGTTTAATAACCAGCCTGCAGGGTGCGGATAGGTTGCAGCCCCACCAGTTGTGTGGATGAAACTCATGGCAGTTGGATGTCAGCACAACGAGAAAATGAGGTAAATATATTTTAACCAGTTTTTATGGAATATTTCCCTTGATTTACTTGAATGTTGTCAGCAGAGGAATAAAGGTATTTCAAAATGTAGCGTGCTGCTGTGAAGTCAAGAGGTGTGGTTTAGTATGATATAAGAACTCTTTCCTATTCTTCATCCATCCATCTTGGTACACGCAGGGGCCAGTGAAAACATTACAGTTTGGGGTAAAAACTCGCGCGTGTCTTGGGGCAATAGCCCGCATCAGGTCAAAGTGTGGGCTTTTCCCCCGCTGCCTCTGAATATCAAATTTTACTTATAAATGGAATTATTTTGTCTTGAACCTCAATATTTTGGTAAGATTTCATTAAAATGTAATATTGCCTAAATAATAATAATAATCTAATAATAAAATTTAGTAATAATCTAATAACAATAGTAAACTATTTAATAATAAAATACTTTATCTAATAATACAATACCTGATAATATTGCCTAAATAATAACATCTAATATTACTTAAAATATAATAAGTAATCTAAAATTGTTTTTATTGTGTTTCAGAAGGTAAAAAAGAAAGACGGAACACAGACCCATGACAAAAGTCATCCTTAACCAAGCACGCACACTGATTGAGCAAAGGTTATCAATCCACCAAGCAGCCAAGGTTATTGGTTTTCATGAGAAAAGTCTGCGTACCCGATTGACGATAGGGAGAGGGGCTGCAAAGCTTGGGGGTTTCCGCAAAGTCATTTCGGAAGAACAAGAAGAGTAACTCGTCAGACAATATTGAATTGGACAAGCGTTTCTTTGGCCTTACCTTGAAGTCTTTGTGGTTGCTGATATACAGCTATGCAGTGAAACACGGCATAGAACACCCATTTCCCGCACAAAGCCAACTTGCTGGGAGAGATTTCACCAGAGAATTCATGAGGAGGAACAAGTTGTCGCTCAGAATAACCCACCAAACCAGTGTCACAAGAACTATGGGGTTCAACAGAACTCAAATAGATCAATATTTTGAAAACCTGGAAACTTGTATAAAAAAATATGTATTTCCACCTGAATGTGTTTATATAATGCATTAGATGGGGTTTCAGAGAGTGCCAAATAAGCTCTCCTGAATGTGTTTATATAATGCATTAGATGGGGTTTCAGAGAGTGCCAAATAAGCTCCCCAAACGCGTGGCCCCAACTGGCAAAAAAGAGGTGGCAAAATCCGTGGCAGATGAACAAGGTGAAACTGTGTCAGTTGCATGTTCAATGAACGCGACTGGTCACTTTGTACCTTAATTGTTCATTTTCATATGAAAGAGGCTCAACCTCCTCCTTATTAAACATGGATCAGTCGGATGTGCCATGGCAGAAAGAGACAAAGCTATATGAACACTTCAACATTTACAAAATTCACCAACCCTACACAGGAAAAGCCTATTTTGCTGATACTGGACAATCATGTCTCACATGTTAGCCTTGAGGCTGCTAATCATGCCAAAGCAAATCATGTGCAAATGTTGAGCTTCCCACTTCACAGCAGTCATAAAGCCCAGCCCCTCGATTGCAACTTTTTCAGGCCATTAAAGGCTTATTACGATGCTGCTGCTGACTGCTGGAACCCGATCAAGCCGGGTCAAGTCCTGAGTAACTACAACGTGGCCAAGACTTTCAAGATAGCATTTGAGAAATCGACTACCATGGAAAATGCAGTCCAAGGTTTTCGCGCAATGGGGATCTATCCCCTGGTCAAAACAAGTTTACTGAGGCTAATTTTTTACCTGCAGAGTTGACCGATCAAGACCAAGAAGACGTTCTTGAAGAAGATGAAAGAAGATTCATAATCTTTGAGCAGGAAAATGAGTTAGCCGTGGGTTGCGAGCCCAGTGAAGTTTCTGAAGGTCTTCCAAACACCTAATCCTCGATACCTGCTGTTCTTGAAGAAGTCCCAAGTAATCCCACACCAGACGATTCTCCATCGGAAAGGTCCAACGAAGAACCGATCTCCAATTACCGCAACCCCTCCGTCCCTTCAAGTACCACTCGTGAGGAAAACGTCGGCCAAGCGATCCCAGGACCCTCTCAAATCAAGATACTGCCGGAAGATATCATTCCTCTCCCCAAAATTCAAATAAAGAGAAAACGCTCTGGTAGAGGTTTGAAGTCAGTAATGCTGACATATACCCCCGACAAAGAGCGTTTCGAGATTATCAACATGAAAAGAAACTACAAAGAATCACAAGTGCAACAAGCAAATTTTCCTCGCAGCCAAACCAAAAAGAAATAGACGGAAGAAATCACCTTCCAGCTGTTCAGACTCGGACACCAACATCTCCGTCCATAATGACAGCTCCAATCTGGATGGTTTCTTTTCTGAAGAGGAAGAAGAAAGAGAAAACGACACTTCATCACTTCAATTCGGTGACTTTGCAGTTGCCAAGGAGCACGGGAAAACTAAAAATTGCTTCACGCGCTACATCATTGAAGTCCTCTCGTTTTACAGTGATGGCTACCATGGGCTGTTTTAAAAGTGAGGGCCTAAAAGCCAACGGTTTTATGAGACAACTGAGGAGGCCTACATAGAGAAGAATTATATTCAGATGAATCTCTCCAAGCCAATTCAAAATTCTTCGGCAAGATTCCAAAACACAATAAGTTTACCGGTAGACTTGACTGATTTAACAATTTATTGAATACAATTACGAAACTTTCTTTAAGAATTTGAGGTTCAATGTTCTTTTGTTTCTTTTTTTCAACGCGATCGTTAAACACAAAATAGCTATTCTTTAAAAATTTGACGGTCAATGTTTTTCTTTCCAAAATAGTCTTATGTTTACCAAAAATTATGTAAGACTAACTTTTTTTTATGATAAATATATAGTCAATGATTTCCATTGATCTTACGACGACGGATTACGTATATTTGGTTTATTTTGAGAAATAAATGGTATTATTACGTTACATTTATTCATTGAAATCCTTCACATTTTCCAAAAAGTTGTGAAATGGGGTAAAAACCCGCACTCTAGACACTGAAGATGGTATATAATGATACATCACACATGAAGGTTGCAAGTGAAGCAGATGGGTTGCAGAAACTGATCTCACATTTTGAGTTTTGTTCTGTTTGAAATTCCTTGATCATGTTTTGAGTCTCACTGACATATTGTTTAAGGAGCTGCAAAGTGAAACTTTGGATATTTTGTCCTTATTTCCAAGAGTAGAAGCACTCATCCACTGCTTGTCTTCAGAGAGGAATGAGGAAACTTTCAAGCATATTTGGAAAGAAATTGAAGAGCTATGTGAAAAATGTATCTCCAAAGGTGATAATGTGGCAAGACCTTTTCCCAACAGGAAAAGAAAGGTCCCTAAAAAACCTTAATATGGCAATGATGAGATTGGAAAATTAATATTTACTATCAAGGCCTGAATGAGATAATGATTAATTCGCAAGCACAATTTTCAAATAATGACTAAAGTAAAATAAACTTTCTCAGAGCTTCTCCTCAAATGGAAAGAACCCATGAATGAAACAGCCACAAGAGACATACAAGTATTTTATAAAGTAAACACAAATGTAATTCCACAACTTCGTTTTACAGGAAATATGCACAGCTCAACTTCACCAATCCCAATTACACGTTAGTGGAACTTGTCTGCCTCTTTGTTCAGCACCACCTTAGTGATATTGCTCCAGGTGTCTTAGAACTATTTGAAATCACCTTGTCATGAACGATTACCACAGCAAGTTCAGAACGATCGTTTTCAACTATACGACGTTATATAAACGTGCAGTATTGTCAGTTGTCCGGTTGTCATAGTGGTTTATTTTATTATGTTAATTTTTACTTTCACCCATTGTTTTGGAACACGAATATAAATAATTCATAGTCAATTTTATTCATCAAAATTACGTACATAATGTAGGCCTAGTAACCATTTTTTAAATGAAAAATTAAAATTATTCTTTCTTATTTCTAATTAAGAAAAAAAATATAGAAAAGTGTATAGTTTACAGAACAACTTGCAATGGAATTCTTAAGAATTTATCGCAATAATTCTCACTTGGCATAGGCTATATATTTTAAATAGACAGCGATATTTAAAGTGTGTATTGTTTTGTAGCATATTATAATTATTATTATTGTTATTTAAATACAACGCACTTGTGTTGGATTGGAATCGGGGGATTGAAGTTTTTGACCAAATGGTGGTTTTTGTCTACATTAAAACTTAAAAAATATCAAATAGAAAGCAAAACAAAAAAACTCGAGTTACGCTAAACCTATGCACATAAAATAATTTATTCAAATATAAAATAAGTGTTTTAGTGTTTTGGTTTTTTTTCCAGATAAGTTACTATGCGTGTGTCAAACTTGAAACTATTATCCAATTATAGGATAATTATGTTTGTATACATTAGATTATTTTTGTAATGTGTCTTGATTTCACTAAATGTGTAGTAACTCTGAGATGCATTTGAAAACCAATTACTCAATTTTTGACTTAACAATTGTGTTTATAAAATACGCTTCACAGAGTGATTGCTACTGTTCACTCATTTGATAAGAGTTTATATATAACAGTAACAGTTAATATTATTGTTATGTGACTTGTTTATAAACAATGAGTTAAGTGATGAAGGGTTGTTTTCCTGTTGGTTCCATGATGATGTATCCCCTGAGAGGTAGATACTTGTAAACCACCTGATGGTGGAACCTAGTCAGGAAACCTGTTGAAACTAACCTGTTTGGAAGAAAGATGTAGCCCCCTGGGCTCCAATAATACATGGCAGGCCGTACTCTCGAGCAACCACAGCACCTGAGAACATAGCAATATTATACACTATATACACTATATACACTATCAAAATACAAGCACCTGAGAACATAGCGATATTATACACTATATACACTATATACACTAACAAGATACAAGAACCTGAGAACATAGCAATATTATCAATAAGTAAGCTAACTAGGTTG